>ML677336.1:8902498-9080043 GCA_007922305.1 Dermatemys mawii | reverse complement strand
CTGGAGATTTCCACAACATTCATCTGATGAAGTGGGTCTTAGCCCACGAAAGCTCATGATCCCTAAGATCTGTTAGTCTATAAGGTGCTACAAGACTCTTTGTCGCTTTTGCAGATACAGACTAACACAGCTATCCCTCTGATACTAGAGTATCGGAGCAATCCAAATTAATGGAATATTGGACTGGAATAAGAGCAGTTACATATCTTTACTTAATGCATGAAATTATATATCTTTACTGAGTTAGGGTATTAAGTAAAAACTAGTTGGAGTTAATAGGGCTTCAGTGCTTCATAAATAGTCTTTCCACTGCAGATGGGCTGAACTCCAAATCTGA
The DNA here is from genome assembly GCA_007922305.1 of Dermatemys mawii. Taxonomy (NCBI): domain Eukaryota; kingdom Metazoa; phylum Chordata; order Testudines; family Dermatemydidae; genus Dermatemys; species Dermatemys mawii. The sequence goes on along the minus strand of ML677336.1, from coordinate 9,079,706 downwards.
ATGACAGGTTACACCAAAAATTGGGCTAGTCTTCAGAAGCCCACTAATTTTAAATATGAAACTTCTTTTTAGTAACGGGTGAATCTTAAGTTTAGCAACTGATTAGGTGTACATACACCTAACAAAAGAGAGAACAACGGATACTTATATAAACCACTTTAGGATTGCTGGGTACTAGTTTTTCTCCTTGCTTTCTCTGGGCTTAAATAATAATGCTTCATCCTATTTCTACGACAACTAATTGGCCGACCCACTCTCTTGCAGGAACAACTCAGCAGGACTGGATATTTTCACAAATGTCTCTTTGTTTCCTTTCTACAGAAGAAAGAAAGAAAGAAAGAAAAACTCTACAATTACTTTGTGCTGATTACAAAGATTTTTTCAATGTCTAATCTAAAGCACTTTATTACATGGGCGAAAACTGTTAATAGTGACTTCCTGCTGCTAACAGCAGTTTAAGCATTGGATCAGAATATTAAACAGTGGTATCTCTTTGTACAATATGCAATTTATCTGTACTCTGCAGTTCCATAAAGCTTGTAATAACTATGGTAGTTGTCACCAGACTTCTCCTACACATGGAATCTAAAACCACCAGCACATTCAAAGGTGTCAAAACAGGATTTCAATTAGCATTTGTAACTCTTTATGGAAAGAAGGGAAACAAAATAGACTTACAAAACCAGAAGCTGGGGAAGTCTAAAGGCAGGTGTGGAGCTGCCTTGCCTTGCCTATGACTTCTGTTTGGGAGTAATTCTGACACTGAAAGGTGCTCAGTTTGAGAAGAGTTTTTGAGACTACAGAGGTTCTCCAGTAGAGGTGTTAGCTGAACCCTTGTTGTGTTCCTTCGGCCAAGTGGCATTGGCCAACAACCCCAGGCTGCTCTCCTTGTAGGATGTACAAACACCAGGCTAGTGACAACATCTGCATTTCCTCTACTAACATCTCTCTTTTCCCCTTCACTTACTCTTGAAGTTAAAGTCCTGTTCTGCTACAGACTTCTTGTGTGACCGTGGGTACATCTCTTATTTGTGCCTCTGTTGCTCATCTATAAAATGAGGATATTACTACTCCTTTTGACTTCTAGTCTGTTCAGATTGTAAGCTCGTCCGGGGAGGGAAGCACAGTCAGGCCTTGATCTCAATAAGATCTGTAGGTGTTACTGTAATAATAAATAACAATACCCTGAGTTGATTGAAGAACCAGGGTTAAGCTCAGTGAAGAATGCCAATGCTAAGATGTCTAATAATGACGACTTGGAAAACAAGTATTACAATGCAAATGTCTTATCTTTATGGCATCCAGAGAGTCTGATCGTCATTAGGTATGAGACTAAAAATTCCCACACTAGTAAAATCAGTGCTTATTCTGGAGGTCAGATTTATACAACAGTAAAAGACCAGAACAAACGTTCATTAAGTGCAAAAATATGATCTGCTGTGTCAGACCCGGATTCAACATTGATGTCAGAGTAATGTATATGTCTGAAATCTGTAATTGGCGAGATGTGCTATAACAGTATACTCGAATGATGTGAAACCCTGGGCCTAGTCCTGTGGCCTCCCCCTGTCTGTCTGCTTTGCACTGGTCAGCAGACACCATGTCTTAAGTTAGCAGTCAGACATTCCTCATGAATGGGGGAATCCCAGGGCAGTATAGAAATTTCAGAGGTGTGCCAGGGGCATGGCTGGAATGCACTGTACTCCCAAGCCAGCAAAGTCACCTTCAGGTCACTCTGCGTTACATTTAGGCCAAGGCAGATCCCAGTTGTCTCTGGGATCAAAGAGGGGAGAAAAGGTAGCTTAACTACCTTTCATCCTTGCCACAAAGCTCAGGACCTGGCAATCTCGCCCTATAAAACTGTATGGGTTGGCCCATGAAATTTGGCCAAGATATTTCCTTTTTGAAACACTGTATAAATATATTTAGTTTAATGCCATGCAGTGTTTCTAATGAGCAACTGGGCCACGATGGTACTATTTCAGATACAGGTATATTACTGCATATGCTCACACAGGGGGTTTTACATATAAATGGGATCTATTTGCTACAATGCATTGCTGAATAACTGCAATGGTCCCATAGGGTGTTACTTGTTTATCGCTTTTGTAGAAGCTCTGAAATAAGCCTGACTGCCAAGACTGGGAGCCTGTTAGAGATATGTTGCCAGGAGAGCTGACCGGAGAGTCACTTGAACACCATCTGCATTTAATAGTAGAGGAGAATACAGTTGTAAGTGCTTTCTAATCTCTGGTAGACTCACAATGGAAACATGAAGGTTGCCATGAAGAACTAAAGAGTTAACCTTTTCTGTGAGGTACAACTGAGTGTCAGAAGAAATAGTAATGGAAAACAAGTGCCTGTAAATCACTTTGTTGTTTTTTATTAGGTTCATAGGAGGGGTTAATTGCTTTGCTAAGAGAGCTAAGCACACAAATCATAATGAATAATATATGCATCAGATCGTGTCCCTTTTGCTGCTCATGAAATAGTTGCAAGCGGATTGTGAAATTCTCAGATGCATTTGTTATTCTAAATTATTCACAAGTTTCTTTTTTTACCCCACTGTAGCTAAAGCACTGTAGCAACCTGCATGGAATTTGGAGAGAGGAGCACAGGTTGTAGGAGGGAAGAGTTTGGAAAAGGCACCAGCAAGTCAGTCTGTGTGTACTGGCTGGAATGATCGTTCCAACATTTCTGTAAATAGTTCTAATAAACAGCCAGTTTAGTTTTAGAAATATTGATTCCTCTCCTGTTATTACATGACACACTATATATGAAACAGACAAAAGGCTCTATGCACTGTTGAAGTTCCACTTAAGTGGAGCTTAGCTGTCTACATTCTCCATGAACAGGTCATGAAATTTTCCCAGCAAATATTCAAACTTGGAAATTCATGTTGTATTGGTTAATCACATAAACACATGATTTTGTTTTTGCTCTCTGACTGGATGACACAAACAACAACCAGAATGTAAACTGTAAAATGTACAACCACATCCACATATTAGAGCCAACTTTTGACAAATAGTCAAGCATTCGAGAGCACTCACTCAATCAAAATGGCAAATGTCTTGACCATAATTTCTGATTTCATCTCTAATCTATCATCACCACCTCAGTCATCTTCTGACTGTTACAAATTCAAATGAGACTTTAAGGGGATGCAGAACTTCGTTCAACAATTGAAGGCATTTAAAGAAAATCTCTTTGGTAAAGTTTTTTTAGGTGGTTTTGTTGATTTCATTGTAATAATGGGGGACTTTAACTACTCACATATCTGTTGGGAGAGTAATACAGCAAAACACATTTTAATAATTTATTGGAGATTTTGTATCAGGAATTTTTTTTTGATCCAGAAAGTGGAGGAAGTAACCAAGGAGACAGCCACTTTAAATTTGATTCTAACTAACACGGAGGAATTAACAGCAAATCTGAAGGTAAAAGGGAATTTGAGTGACAGTGTTCATGAAATGATAGATTTCATAATTCCATGGAAAGGAAGAAGTGAGAGCTCTAGAATAAGGATGGTGGACTTCAAAAAAGCCAAAGTTAACAAACTCCGAGAACTGGTAGGTTCCCATGGGAAAAATCTAAGGGAAAAAGAGTTCAGGAGAGCTGGCAGTTGCTCAAGGAGACAATATTAAAAGGCACAACTGCAAAATATTCTGATGCGAAGGAAAGACAGGAAGAATAGTAAAAGGCCAATGTGGCTCCATCAGGAGCTCTTTAATGACCTGAAAATCAAAAAGGAATCCTACAAAAGGCGGAAACATAGTCACAGGACTCTCCCTAGCTATTCTGGGGCCCTACGCAGTCTCCCTGTCCCCGTGGGGGCAGGGAGGAGGGGAAGGCCTCTGTGGAGGGGGCGGGGCTGGCTTAGGGGGCAGAGGGGAACGACCTCCCCAGCGCTCACTGGCAGCACAGCTGGGCCAGGTTGTTGCACTTTCTTCCGCTAGTGAATGCAGGCCCAGCCCTACTGCAGAGTTCAGGGGAGTGCAACTAGCATTCTAGCCATGTGCACATAGACTAACTTCCGTGGGCCTCTTCCACACCCTTCCTCCTGCAACCTGTGCTCTTCTGTCCAAGTTCCATTCAGGCTGCTACACTCACCACAAAGACTTCTCTGTTTTGCTACAGTGAACTGGATCCTGGTATATTTCAATAGTTTGTCTGCTCACAGACTAGAGAAAACAGATGGTGTGATGTGAAAATGTGCCTATGTACCAACACAAAGCCAGGAAATCTAATTTGTGCCTATCAGCTTAGCAATGCCCCATTAGAGGTAGTGTTGATAAGAAAATGTATAGCTGCCTATGCATTGTTTATACGGCGACTCCGGTACTATACTGTATATTGGAACAAGTTCTGAAATGACTGTTCTAAATTGGCTGTTCTATTTGAATTTGTAAAAGAAAGCAAATCCAATTTTTCTTGTGAAATGTAAGCTTCCTTCTTTATTAGGTAAGAGAATAAAACTCAGGACAAACATGATAGGCAGTGCTTATCTGATTAATAGTTCCTTTCACTAATCTTTTTGTTCATCATAGGACTATGGAACTGATGGACATAATATAGTAGGTCGTCGCTACCTTAGATGATAGCTTTAATCTCGTCTCTTAAGAATAGCTCATAATAGAGTAGATCTTCTTCTCAGATCTTTATCATTAGTTTGCAGGCAGTTAAAAGCATTTGTTTACTAGCTTTGGTTACAGTATTACTGTCTGTATGGCATGTAGCTCTGCAGACCTTAGTTATACAATGTTGTTATCTTACTTCAGAGACTGATCTTTACTTGATATATGTCTCTCTTCTCCTGTATTTTGAAGAGAGCTTTCTATGAGACAAGTGACATGATAAATTCTTCATCATACTTAGTAATGGCAACCCCTCCATCACATGTCTGCAGTGGCGTTATAGCTGTGCTGGTCCCAGGATGTTAGAGAGACAAGGTAGGTGAGATAATATCTTTTATTGGACCAATCTGAGTGATGAAAGACAAAACTCCAGGTCTGAGAAGCTCCAGGCTCTGTGTAAGCCTAAAAGTTTGTCACTCTCACTAACAGAATTTGGTCCAATAAAATTACATCACCCATCTTGTGTCTCTCACATCTATCCTTTAAGCTCATCTAATGATACTAGTATTGATTAAGCACTGTTTTCTGTTATACAAAATTGATGGCTGGCTGTATCATGCGGTATTGAGACACAGTGCTAAAATGGAGTTTATTTCATGGCAATGGCTGTTTTCTGTACTGGTAAAGGATAAAACTTCTGACTTATAACACTCACACCAAGTTCCAAACAGTTTGCCTTCAGGAATTTAATTTGGCCCAATGCACTACTAGCTCGGAAATGCACAGTTCTGATTTGGGGGATTTAATTTGGAACCAACTTCTAAATGTATGTTTTAATATTAATCTAACTGAAAAGGCTGCTCACATGAAAACTGCTGATTTTTATTATACAGATTATTACAGAGGGAATGGTGATCAGGAGAGAAACTGGATATCTCCAACAAGAGGGTGTGGTTTAATGTCTTTAGCAAAGAACAATGGGAATGCAAAGCACCAGACAATTACCTTGATTTGTGCAGAGATTCTATGAAACCCAAGAGTGCTTTTGAAATGCTAAGACTTTGAGACCAGAAGGGTGGGATGACTAGAAGACAATAGTCCTTGTATGAGGGACAGACTATTGCCTTTCTTTCAGATGGGTCTTGCGATCAAATAACTCAACACTTCCACAGGATTAATTTCACCTTCATATGGTAATGAATTCTAATATCAAGGACTTGATGAGCAGGTTGGATGAGGGAGACAGAACTCTCTTTGGACAGCAATGGGGGGTAAGAGAAAGGTTTTTGATTTCTAGTCATTTAACGTCAGTCTTCTCTGTAAGTAAGCTTAGGGGAGCCTAGCTCTCTAGGCCTGGCAAAGTATTCAGATGAGGTATGTTATGCAAACCATTGCCTTTATTTTAATTTGATTCTTGTTTTTAAAGCTCTCCCTCGTCCCACCCAAGCGCCAAGACCTTACATCTCTGTGGAGACGTAGGGAAGGCAAAAAGTATCTGGAGCCTAAAGCCATACTGACTTTGCCAGAGGGGACTGAGGTGTATCCTCCCAGTGAGGAGTGCAGCAAAAGGCCAAGGTGGGCAACACATGAGGGGATTAATCCAAAGGAAGTGTGAGTTTGAGGTAGTGCAGGTGACAGATGTTTGGATCTCTTTCCTAATTGCTTCTGACAAGCTGCTTTCAGGGGCATGATCCTACATGTCCCTTGCAAATCACAGAAGGAATACTAGACTCAGTAGGAATTTAGGCTCACCCAGATGGTGGTGTTATTTATGAGCAGTTCCATATTTGATGTGGTGTGAGAAACCTGCCCAACTGACATAGTACAATACCTGCTCTATTATTTAACATTGATCTTGTGGTAGTTCCAGGATGCCAACCAAGTCAGGCCCCATTTTGCTAAGGGCTGTACAAACAATGAATTATGGTCCCTTCCCTAAAGAGCTTACAGTCTAAGGGCCTGCCTCTATAACCATGGAGTCAGTGGTGAAACTCACACTGACCTGAATGGTGCAGGATCAGGGTCTAAATGGCTAGGTGGATGAGAAAACAAGTGGGTCAGAATGCAGGGTAGGGGAGATGGAGTAACAATTTTTAGCAAAGCAGGACCAGTAACCACATTTCATCAGTTGGCTCACACCTGCCTAGGTGCTTCTGTTTCCCTAAAGACCAGGGGTGGGCAAACTTTTTGGCCTAAGGGCCACATTGGGGTTAAAAATTGTGTGGAGGGCCGGATAGGGAAGCCTGCCCCTGCCCCTTATCCAACCCCCACCCACATCCCGCCCCCTGACTGCCCTCCTCAGAACCCACGACCCATCCAACCCCCCCCACACTACTTGTCTCCTGATAGCTCCCTCCAGAGACCCCCCCACTCTAACTGCCACCTGGGAACCCCACCCCCTATCTAAGTGCCCCTGTTCTGTGTTCCCTGATTGCCCCCTCCCGAGATCCCCCCACCCTAACCACCACCCCCAACCCTACCCCCCCCTTAATCCCCCCCAACTTTGTTCCCTGACTACCCCTTCCGAGATCCCTCCACCCTAACAACCACCCCCTGGGACTCTACACTCCATCTAACACCCCTTGCTTTGTTCTCTGACTGCTCCCTCCTGATATCCCACCCCCAACCACCACCACCTGGGACCCCACCACCTAACCCCCCACCTTACCTTAATCAACCGGGTGCTCCTCCACCTGGGCCCGGCCAGGGAGCGCAGGGCCCAGCGGCTCCCCACATTCGACCTGGCCCCTGGCTGGGGAGCGTGGGGCCCAGAGGCTCCCCGCGCTCCACCCGGCTCCTGGCCAGAGAGTGCAGAGCGGGCCCACCCCGGAAGCGCAGCGCCCCGCGGGTCCCGTGCTTCACCCCGCCCCCGGCGGGGAGCGCGGGGTCCCGCGGTTCCCCACACACCACCCGGCCCCCCCGCCGGGCGGGTCTGGCTGGGAGCGCAGGGACTCGCAGCAGGCCGGCCAGGCCTTTGGATTGGGAGCAGGGGGCCTCTGGCCCCACACTCCCGGCCCAACTTGCGGGCCGGATGAAAACGGCTGGTGGGCCACATGTGGCCCGCGGCCCATAGTTTGCCCACCCACTCCTGCTAAAGTCTCTTGTCAGAGTCACATTAACTTTTCCCGTGTACCATGATTCTTACCATTAACTGGCTGGGCTGTACTTGGTGACCTCCATGAGGGCTTGTCTACATGTCCAGGTGAGCAGTGTGCAGCAAGCTGGGATAGGAATGAACAGGGCACTAACTTGTCAAGCACTGACTGGCCACATGGACCCTGCTACCGGGCACTGTGCTGTATGTCAAAACTAGGCAAGTCTGAATGCATGGCAGCAGGCTCCACATGGTTGGTTATGGCAGGTAGGATGCTATGGATTTACATTCCCACTTGTCAGACACTAATTATCATATAGATAAACCCTCAGAAACATAACCAGGGTAGTTCACTATTAAAGTATGTGATGAAGAGATTTTTTTTTTCCTTAACAAATTTTAAAATGTAATTATTTCATATGAGAACCCAAAGGCCTCTTTGGCAGAGGAAAGCTGCCATCTGTCTTGAATGATTTACTTCAAACTAATAAGCAAAGCATTGGATCTGGAAACTTTTGAATGAGGCATCTGAAAGAGAAAAGACTTCTGGATCCTAAATGTGCTTTGAATCTGTCAATCTTATTTAAAAAGCCATGAGCTACATAATTACCTTCTAATTGATGTAGAAGGGTTCTATGGATTGTGCTTTAGAAATCATTACCAGTCTGTCATGAAATAACATGAAGTTATGTGTAAATGCCCCCTCATGGGACAGTATAAGTAACATAATCAAAGAACCCCAATTTTGTAGACAAGCAAATGGGAGAAGTTTAGGAGAAGTCAGTCTCTTCCTTCCCTGCCACCTCCAACTCCATTCCTATCTCTCCCGCCCAGGGACAGATTCAACACATCTGGGGCACTTTACAATATGGCCATTCTGTCTTGTTTTCAAAATCTCACTGAAGAAGATGTGACCCAGCAATTGGTCACTCTGGTCTTCATGGTAGCAAGCTAATGCACACATACTATCACCCACATATAGGAAAGAATAAACACATTGTTAGGTACAGTTTAGACAACGTGCTGTTCACTACAGTCCACATTCTGTGATGCAGTTTAAAACTCAGGATTTCAGAAGATCACCTTATCTCTGTTCCCTCTTCAAACGCCAGGCCTATGTACCTAATATACCAGGCCTACATCTTCACTGAAATCTCTTTAAGAAAGATTAAGATGCCAAAGCGACTAGTCACCTTCTTTAGAGCTAAGTGGATACTGCCAAGTTTGTTGATGCCTCTATCAACTGCACCATGATGTATGCCCAATTTTTTTTACAACAACCCCTGGGCCAAGCCCAATTATGTGGGTTTAGCAGAGCAGCACCAGCCTGGATCTGAATGTGCCTAGGACACATTCTAGGATCCTGGGATTAGCCAGTGAATCCATTTCATCACAGGTCCACCAACCTTGCTCTCATCCACCGCTAATCTATCCTCACCCTCTGCCACTGTTTGAACACAGAAAGCATCCATGGAATGCTGCTCTTGGGCAGCAGATGGAGTAGAATCACAGCTGCCAGGATGACCGTTGACACCCCTCCTTCCCACACCACAAAAACATGGCAGCCAGCACTTTCCAGCTCCTGCACAGAGGACTTGCACCCTTCTGCTGTTGTCAGGGATCTATATGCTCATGGGCAGTTGTGGGGGCAGACTTGCACTTATGGCCATGTATGTCCTTGACACACTGAAACTCATAGGATGTTTCTGTAACATTAGTTTAGCACAAAAGCACAAAATTGGTAAAATATTGTTTCACTTAGAACACTTAGTGGTTTCTTTCCTGTCTCTACAATATATGTTCCTACAGAGAATCTCTCTAAACAGTTATTTAAATAAGCATTTTAGATGCTGGACCAACACATCTCAAATTTGACAAACTTTTTTTAGTTGGTGTCCCAATATTTCTTTGTAAATGGGACTGTCTTCCTAATTTAAAGCCAAACTGAAAAATGGAAGATGTATGTGTATTCCTTCCCTGGTAATCTATCTTTTGAACTACTCTCTCACTTCCCTCTGAGGATAGGAAATACTTCACTGTGTGGCTAAGTGATTCATTGAAAACTGAATCAGATACCTCAGACTCCTGAATAGCAATATTAAAAATAACAAAGACAAAGAAATTCAGTGCTAAAGCTTCCACTTTGTATTAACTCTCTCAATTGTGGCTAGGTTTGTGTTGAGGTCTTAGAAAAGTAGGATGACCAGAAGTCCCAATTTTATAGGGACAGTCCCAAATTTTGGGTCTTTTTCTTATATAGGCTCCTATTACCCAGCCCTCCTGCACCCTGTCCCAATTTTTCCACATTTGGTGTCTGGTCACCCTATAGAAAAGCAAATGTTCTATCACTATGCCTTCCATTGGAAAGCTCACAAGCTTTCCAAGGTCCCAATTCAGCAAAGCACTAAAGCACATATTTAACATTAAGCATGTGAGCAGTTCCATTAACAGCCTAGGGACTACTCTCATGCTTAAAGCTCAGCCATCTATATTAAGTGCTTTGCTGGACTGGAGTCAATTTGCCAATGGCATGTCACACTTTCACTTCACACTCCTCAAAAAGAGGGTTTTTTAATTTAAGTGCTGACACACTGACTTCTATGTAACAACAGCTACAGGGTCCGCTCTATTAATGCCTTCTTGAAGTGTGTGTGTTGCACAGGGGCTACTCTTGGTTAGTCTCTAAGGTGTCACAAGTACTCCTCGTTCTTTTTGTAGGCTTAACTTTCAAACATGGGCATCTTAATCCAGGATATCATAATCCCCCTTTTGGAAACTGCACTCAGTGTGTAGACATGCAAAATGGCACAGCATGCCTGAACCCCCAGGCTGAGTATTCTGTTTTGGCATCCACACTTACAAACTGGGCTCCCCATGTTGCAATAATTGCAACATTGACACTTCACTCCTCTAGTTCATACTGAGTAGTCAAAGATGCTCTGCAAGTGCCTCAGCAGTGTTCTTTTTTTGTCAGGAACACCCCAAGACTCCTGCGTGGCTACTGTAATTATGGTTAGCTAAAAATACTTTTGTTCTGTATGTGTTAACTTTTTCAAATAAGTGGCTTACCTATCCTCAGTAAAGTGAAAGTGAAAGAGAAGAGATACTGGAATGTGCATTAGAGTTGTTGAAAATCCTTTGATTCTGTTATGCTCTGCACCCTAGAATAGTAATCCACAAACACAAAGAAGCAGGAAGACATGCAGGTAGGTTGTCAATTAAAACATGTAATAACCATGAACTGATTAAGTCAGCAAATCTGAACAAAATCCAACAGTCCAAGCAGCAGCTACGTAGCAGTGGGACTGAGTAGCTGCACATACCCGATGCTATGCACTTGTGCGCATATAGTGTTTCTGCAGCTGTTTAAGGCTGAGTTCATGGAGTGGGAAGGGACACACGCACGCACATACATCACCATTTTCTTTCCTTCTCTCCAAAGTTCAGTGGTACCTGGCTGGAGGCACCAGGTGATCTTGGGGGGCCGTAGGTTGTACCTCTGATCCAGATCAAGGGTTGGATGTGTTGCTGTGGTGCAACTTCCCCAATGACCACTGAACAGCACCATTATATGCAGAAAGAGAATCCTCTTGCCTCTCAGTTCCCCTTTCAGTAGACAGTACATCTCGCTTGTTAACAACACGTTCTTTTTGATAAACACACTCACCACACTCTGTACCCTGCAGCCTGAAAGATCACAAGTATTGACAATGCATCCGGACCTTCACCTAACATATGCTGCTTGTCCAGGCTAGAATGCATGGAGTCTTGCATGGGTATGTTTTTTGAAATGCCCATATTTTCTAATCCCATCACAGGGCTTTGAGGCTGGTGAAAAGTGGGATGACTGTTTTCCATCAGCACTGCCAACTTGGTTCGCAAATCACCTGAAGAGCCAATAGAATGTTTCTCCATGTAGTTGGGTGGCTGTCCCACTCCAACGCCAGAGTGGGCAAGAGTAGGTCAGAGCAGCTGTGCGGGCTGACAGCCAATCAGAAAAGAGCCTACTGAGGGCTATTCAGGGCTGAGCTTGTAGCTAGCCAATCAGGGCCAGGCTAGGTGCTATATAAAAGCTGCCCAGGAGAGACACAGGCAGTCTCTCATGGACATTTGTAGGGGAAGGTCTGGCTCCTGAGGGAGGAGCAGCACCAGGGATAGAGCAGTGCTGGCCAGGCTCAGGGGAGCAGAAGGGGACTCTGGCCTGGTTACCTGTCAGGCTGCCAGCCCTGAGACAAGGGCTTAGCTGGTGCTAAGGAGCCAAGGGGGAAGTGGCCTAGGGAGAGCGAGGTGGACTAAGGGAGTGAAGGAGGGCAGGATGGCTGCAGCCAGGCTGGGCCAGGATCCAGAGTAGACGGTGGGCCTGGGTCCTCCCCCTCCCCCCTTATATATTGCACCTGGCTGTGGGAAGTGGCCTCTGTGGGCTGCACCAGACCCCTGCCAGATGGGGCTTGGCTTGGGGTGTGGTTAGCCACTGCAGTGGGAGTGCTGAGAGAGACTGCTGTAAACCTCTTCCCCCGGAAGGGGGTGAGTGTGGACTTGGGGTTTCTCAGAGTTCCATGTGAAAACATCCAGCACTTCATTTCCCAGGGGTTCGCACGCCTCCAATTTCTGCTCATTTGAATTGTCACAAAATTATTTTCACATTTAAAAACTTGCAAAAACGTGAATTGGTTTTGGGCTTGCAATATCCCTACTCCCCTGGGGTGCACAGTGACTCCAGGGGGCAGGGAAGGGGGCAGCCAGGACTCCAGCCCTTCATGCACTTAGCAGCAGATCTGACTGGCTATGTGGGTTAATAAGCTGCACACAATGGAGTATAGTAGTGAGAATACATCTTGGTGTTCCAACCATCCCGTTCTTCCCTCTCCCCACCTGTGGGCAGGACCCTAGTTACTCCACTGCACAATAGGACCAAATTCAATGGCAATCACCCTTAAATTATGCAACAATTAATTTATTCCAGCTGCATAAAGTAATCTGCATTATCATGCTCCCACCCCTACAATCACACAGACATTGTGGCTTTGAAAATAATCATTGATAGGAAACCAGTCAATGATCATTTCCAAAAATTGTTTTTACTATGCTTTCAGGATGGCCTGTCTCCATGAGCCTTGGTCGCATAGTTTCCCAGATGACACAGCTGAAAACCTCCTCTTCTCCCCATGCATGCTAGGAAATGGAGGAACCTGTAGCCAGCCTATTTGGCTCATCTCCCTGGGCCTTGGATGCTGTATTGTTCTCCAGGCTGCCCAGCCTTCCCTGCTGCTTGCCCTTGGTCCCTGGTTATAAACTGGAATGTAGCTATGCTGTCTGACTCCATGGAACAGTTCAGGGAGCATGCACCATAATCAAACTGCCCCTTGTGAGGAAAGCCAAAGAGCAAGAAATGCATGCAGGCTGTGTCCTAGAATGACAAGGAGAGAGAGAGAACAACATTTCAACTGATTGGTTGAAGCAGTATAGTGACTTCTGTGTGGCGTCTTGGGGGCGGGGGAAGTATTCTATGACTATAGAATCACAGCATCCTCCGGGTCCTGACTGAGCTGAACGGGGCAGACCACAGTTCTCAGAGATGCAGAAAACTCAGGAAGAGGCCCCTGCATTGTTTTTTACATGTGACGTACATCTTTGAGGTTTCCTTCAAGGAGGTGGACTAGCAACATCCTTTTACATTTTTTTTAACTATGAAAGCTAAGATCCTAAAGTGCAATTCTATGGGAAGGAGTAAAATCTGTAGCTGAGGAATACAGAATCCATGACACCATGGCTATTGTCTGCATCTAAATGGCACAAACTAGCCCTGAGTTGTTATAGCTGTGGACTTTTTTATTTAATGAGTCCTGGAAAGTACACTATTCTTTTCCATACTTATAGGGCAACATAGGGGAGCATAACAAAGAACCTTTAAGGCTGATCCATGCACTGAATGTATCTAGTATCTTAAGGTAGCTTTTTGAATAGAGAGTTCTTTGGATACTCCTTTTTACTGTGAATCAAACTTTTGTTTTTAATCACTACAGTGGTTTGACTTGCTGACTTTTGAAAGTTCAGGTGCTGCCAACTTGCCCTTCCATAAAAGGCAGAACGGCATCTAATTAAATGATTTACATGACTGTAATCTAGCCTGAGAAAGGTCTCTTCATTGTTGCCAAAAACACTTAAGCAGTTAAGCTTTCCCCGTAACGTTGTCATGCTGGTGCAGGGCAACTACAGCTGGAAATACCAACTGGTTCCACAAGGACATCAGACAGAATAATTCATGCATGCCATATGTTGTCTTTGCTCAGAACTGCAGGTTTTTGGCACTGGGCAGTTTATTTCCTTTCTTTAATGCCAGCTTTTTTAAAAAAAATCATCTGAAGGCATCCCTTCCTCAGTGACATTTAAAGAGTAGAAAATAGGGTTTGACAGATCACGAAAGGTAATTACAGTAACTTTTTAAAAAAATATTAACTGCCTCAAGGCTATATTAGTTATACATCTTCCCTGACTTAAATAATGATCATTCATCCATGAAATGATGATAATACGTTCTTGGGTCTGGCTAAACTGCATGGCCAGGGTTTGGTGCTAGGTACCTGAAGAAGAGGTGGTAGGATGGACACCCAAACTGGAACAGACTGAGGAGAGGAGTATTCTGAAATGCTGTAGGTACTGTCTGTAGATTGTTCTAATCTAAACCAGAAGTGGCATAATCCAGGTGTAACATTAGTGATATTGACCAGGGATTAACATGGTCCCTGCTGCTCTACATTGTAGGAGAGTAGAAACTCCATGAAGTTTCATGCACAGAATCAGGTGGACTCCACTCTGCCTCCACTTGTGGAACTGAAATTTATCTGGATCCCCATAGAGGGAGTTCCATGTAGCTGAGAGGAGCTTTGGGTGGGCATAGAAGCAGGGAGGAACAGAATTTGGATAGAGCACTTGTCCCTTCCATCGCCCCCACGCTTAGAATCTGCCTCCTTCTTCTCAGATGCATAAGATTCAGGGCTATTGAATACAGAAATGATTATAGGGGGTATATTTCACAAGCTAGAAATGTATAGAAAATCCCACACTTAACCACTATAAAATCATATTGGTATTTAGGGAACAAATCTTGAATAATGTATATTGTGCTATTGGAAGAATGACCAGATGCTTGTAGAATATCAAACTGGTCTTTCAGTACAACCATGCCAAACTGCCAGATAATAAAAGAATTCACATAGTTCAGTAGCTACCTAGATCCAACTATTGCAACTTGGGAAGAAAGGATCACTTAGTCAATGCTGATGTCAAGACTCTCTCCTCCTGTAACTTAGCGATAAGAGTAATTTACCTCAACAGAAATCTAGTTGATGAGATGACAAATAAAATAAAATACACAGCTCTAATGTTGGCCATGGCTGACCTACCTGCCAAATGCACTACCTGATGCTTGCCTTAAGGTAGGTTGGGAATGGAGCTTCCTTTAGATGAACAGTTCCTAGGACCAAGAAGGCATCTGTCTCAGTCCATTGTATTTAGTCCATTTACAGTATTTAAGTCTGACTGTCTTTTCACATTGGTGTAATCAACTGCAAATCCGTGTTAACTGCTCACTTCAGTAATCTTGCACGAGTGTAAAACATGCATGAGAGCAGACTCCAGCCCCAGATGTTTTCATTGTTGTGCTACCTGGGTGGCTAGTTATTCTGCACACCTCAAAACAACTATCCAAATTCTTTCACTCATCAGTAGAATGGGTATTTTTGTGCTACTCATGATCACCCAAGTGGGATAGCCATTTCCTCTCACCTGTGCAATATACAGCAGATGATAAACCACAGCTTTTCCTACTTCTGGAACATTAGACAGTTATCTCTTTTTTTCCCAGGCTTCCTTGTCTGCTTATCTGCTCAATATCAGAATGCTTCTCTTTTCTGAATGCTTTAGCCACTCAGTACAAAACAAAAGTTACCCATTCAAGTCTAGTCATCACACTCTGCTGTCTCTCAGCATCAGTGTCATGTTACTTCCTGACCCACTTGGAAACATTTTGAGGTGCTCAGGTGATCATTCATAAACATGTGCTTTTCACTGCCTTCTCCGAAAGCTTTTAAATGAGAACATTTTGAGATTGTCCTATATTCCCACTCTGATATGTTCCAAGAAAATGTCATCTTTCAGTGCACGAAGACACTGCTGCTTATGACAAAGGTAGAGCAGAAATGGGATTTCTTTTCCAAAGCAATGTCTTTATTTACTTTCATAGAAAGGCCTTGCTTGTGACTTTAGAGAAGGTAGAGCACAAAGGCAGTTCAAAGAAAAGCAAGCAGCGGGGAACACCAGAATACAGCATCAGCTGTATTGTCTTGTTTTGTCTCTCCATGGCTATTAGAGTTTGGTCCCTTTAGTAAATGTGAACCAAATTATTTCCTCTTTTCCCAGATATGATTGTGACGTTGCACCCCATAATGCTTTATGGGAATACGCTTAGGAATGTATATATGACATAACTGGAATATGTTTTATGCTACATATGCCATGTAACATACCACTGTAAAGGTTATGATCTATGGAATATATTCACCCTATTTGTATGCATGTGTCATTTTTGTACATTAAGTGAGGAATATTGACTGTGTACTTGCTTGATTTTTATTTATATTGACTATGTACTTGCTTGATTTTTAGTATACAGACAATATTCCTCTTGTGGATGGAGACCCCCTTTAGTAGGGGGTCTCCATCCACAAGAGGGAGTTTATTTAAGCCCCCGGGAGACTCCTCCATTTTGTCTTCAGCTGGCTCAAGAAAGAGCCTCTCTACCCCAAAGAAAACCTGAAAGAAACTGGAATAAAGGACAGTAACCAAAGGGGGTGCGAGCGATTTCTGGACCCAGACTAGGAGGAGACTAGTCTGTAAAAGGAAGCTTACTGGAGACCTCTGAGGGTGAGGTGTTATCTGTATTCAGTTTTCTTATTGTATTAGGCATAGATTTGCATGCTCTATTTTATTTTGCTTGATAATTCACTTTGTTCTGTTTGTCATCACTTAGAACCACTTAAATCCTACTTTTTGTATTTAATAAAATCACTTCTTTAACCCAGAGTATGCATTAATGCCAGGGCAGGGGCAAACAGCAGTGCATATCTCTCTATCAGTGCTATAGAGGGCTAACAATTTATGAGTTTACCCTGTATAAGCTTTATACAGGGTAAAACAGATTTATTTGGGGTTTGGCCCCCATTGGGAGTTGGGCATCTGAGTGGTAGAGACAGGAACCTTCTTAAGCCATGCCACAGGGTCCGCATAGGTTTTTCTCTTTCTCTCACCTGTGCTCTGGCTGGTAGAAATAAGAGTCCTCACACCTTCCTCTGGTACTTCACCCAAGTGCCTTTTATTTACAGTGCAGTTCAAAGTCTTCAGTGCAAGCAAGTGGTCCCTCTGTCCCCCAACAGTTACCCGCCTTCTCCAGGCCCCTGAGGCACCCTGCCTGTGGTGAGGCAACACAGCTGCAACCTCCTATCTCCTTCCTAGCTCACCTCTCCAACTGAGTTTAGCTCAGGGCATTTCTAGCCCTCTCAGTCTTCAGTCCTGCTGTGACCACATAGCCCAGCCTACTGTGGTAAGCCAGCCGTCATTAGGCCTTACAGCTGGGCTCCCTGGTGACTGCTTTCAGCCATTGCCCACCAGCTGTCCTGCCAGAAAGCAGGGCTTAGCCAGCAGGGGCAGGGCATTCAAGGGGTTTTACACCTGCCCTGCCACAAGCCGTTTTCAGTTAAGCCCACAGCTGTCAGGGGACATGGTTCAGACCTTGGTCTGTGTTTGCAGCAGGCAAGTGTGTCTGGCTCAAACACGGCAAGTTTTTGGAGTCCCAAGCTGGCAGGGAAAATGGGTTAGAAGTAATCTCAGCATGTCGGTTAGCAGTTCCCAAGGGGGTTTCTGTGATCCAACCCGTCACAACAATGTTGACTATCAGCAACTGATACCTGCAAAGAGTGTTCAATGCACCTGCATGGGTCTGGGCAGAGAACTAAAACTGTCCAGTTTTAGTCGCTTTGCAATGAGATTAACATGAAATTGCGCGTAAGGTGGGGAATCCTGTTGCTTGGAAGGCATTCAGGAAGCATGGCTTCAATTAAACTTCGTAGCATTAGTACTTTCTTTTGTTTTTCCTTTTTGGAGACTTACCAAGATCAATACAAGCATGACTAGTGCAATGTGCACACAGCTCTAATTAAAGAACAAATTACTGTGCAATCTTCTCCACTTAGGTGTTGATACTGTTCAGGAGGAAGAATACACCACAGCGTGCTTTCTTTGGCTATGACGGGCAATGTTACAAGACTAATCTGTATCCTAATTAAATCTGACAACTACACTGCAACCAAACTGATCAGATGTCAGCTGTAATCATAGAATATGATTATTGGTGTCAGAGTTCATAAATATTTTAAGTACTTTCACCATATCAATCTGAAATATTGCCAGTTTCTTTTCTAAGTGAATCTTCCTGAGAGGCAAGAAATGAGGTATTTGAATAAAACTGCCTCTGTAAGAAACAAATCAGAGGGCAAATTGCATTTAAGGAAATAGAAAGAAAACTCAATGTTTTTATATGCAAATAAATTCAGAAGGATCTCTCTGAAACTGTATGATTATAGAAAAATTAAACTCTAGATAATACATACATTTATAGCAACAAAATATGGAATCTGAGTCATTAGACAATCAGAAAACCCTTGGAGAATACCCAGGGGAGTCACTTAGTTGACAGATTTTTCTACAAAGACATTCTTCTCCTTCTCCCCCCAGCACATTTGAACCTTGGAGAGGATTTTTCAGGAGCTCACTTGGACAATGTGGAACTGTTTATATTTTAAATAAAATATCCTCTCAGAGGGGAAAACACATTTGCACCAGTCTATATTTTTTAAATTATTTTTTAAAAAATTAAACAAATAACAATACAAATGGTACAATGGAGAGAGCACCTCTGCCAGGTACTAATTGAAAACTGATGCGTAAAATGGGATAAAGAATGAAACATCACATGATCTAATCTCAAATGTCTTTCAGTATGGTATTAAAATCTCTGCCAGATCTGTAACTACTCTGCTGCACAAACTCTTACTAAACAAAAATATTTATTTTCTCCAACCTTAAATTCATATGTCCTTATTTTTAAGTCTTTCCTTTGTACTGATAGTAGTAATTCTTCTGGTTGCATGGAGCGCCTGTTTACCTTCTGCATGATTCAAGACTGTATGAAATATAAGACATATGATAATTGTTTTTACACATTGCACTTTTCTTTTGTTAAGTACGTGTGTATTTCCTGTGGTTAAAGAAAGCGGTGTATTTTGTAGGTGCAAGTACAATAAGCTTTTTAGAACAAAATATCCTTTCTATACAAATTTGATCAGCCCATCTGTGAAGAAGCTTTAGATGCGTCGTGGGATGTATGGGTCCCAGGAGTTGACCATTTAAGATGCTGCAGGATCTAGCACGTGGATTGGTGTCTATGCCTCATTGTTCCAGTGATTGCCTTAGACTTGTGAAACTGAAAAGAGCTGCCAAAACATTTTTGGTTTGATGTGATTTGTCATCAGTGCAGATGTGTCACTCTTCAGACTTTGACAAGTATTTACAGCAGTTTTAACAGATTGGCTTGAGCTTCAAGATTTGGATCCAGATCAGGGTTTTTCAGATCCAAGGATGGGATGTAGGCTTATCTGCACTTAGTAGGTAGTTTTGTAGCAGAAATTTTCCTGTCCATGGATGGCCTTCTCTGTGTCTGTCTGTCTCTCACTCTCTTCCTTCCCCTCTTCTACTCTTTCTCAACTCCATCCTTCCTTCTCCATGTCAGCACTCCTCCTAGAGCTAGGGACATAGTAAGGCACCAACAGTAGGCTATCCCACGCCTCTTCGAGGCCCAGGTTTGCCATTACACCTGTCAAACGTCTTGTTTAATGTCTCTCCTGGTAAGGCTAGAATTGGCCCCAGACACCCTTCGCTCACATGAAACATACAGTTGATGAGCCTCTTCCACAGGTCCCATCAGTCCTCATGCTAGTTGCTGTCTCCATCTGGGAACAAACAGAAATCTGTCCTTGGCCGAAAGTTGATGAAGCCTGAGCTGCTAGAGGGAAGAGGTGCTGTGTCCCTTAGCAGCACTTACATTGTAATGCCCCCTTTATCAGAATTACCTGGGAAGTTCTATCCGCTTAGCTTGTACACAGTTACAGGCATTCCATTTCCCCAGTTCTGTGCTGTGGAACCAACATGTTCCTCTCTGCCTGTGTGAGCTCAGGAAAGCCACATAGACACACTGTTCAAACAAAGGTGCTAGAGTAGTGACGTCACTGGGAGCTGTAAGTGCTCAGTACCTCTGAAAATTGAGCCACTTATTCGAAATGCCCACTATAAGGCATCTGTCTGAAAATATTGTTCATCAACATCTATGCCTCAGTTTCCCCATCTGCAAAATACCTTACCACTTTCATAATGCACTTTGTAAATGGCACCTTTGAGCCAAATGTCTCATACGAAATATTGTTAGGTCCTGCTGCCTGTACCATTGCTGTTAACTGGAAATGGGTATGCAGTCAGGGTCTCCTATGAAAAACCTTCCCAGGGTTTGGGAACGAGCAGGACTACTGAGAAGTTCTTCCCTCGTGTAGATGTTGGATTTGAGGTGTGGATCAATTCATTGCCTTGCAAAAATAATTCAATAAACCAGATATGTTTGGGCTAGATTCCAGCTTCAATCAGGCTCTAAAGAGGTACCTGGGTAGATTCATTTGGAGGATATAGGACTTAGTCGGTAGATTCTTCCCCCTAAACACTGCAATGAGACATCTCATCAGTTAAGTTCACAAAAACTCTTGCCAATTTAAACCAATGGGAAATGTATAACTTTTGAGGGAGGTGAGGGTAGAAAAGGGGAGTTTTTATTATGATGTTGAATATAAATCCCTGAAAGAGCAAATAGAATTTAAAAAAACCTCCAAATACTAAAGAAATCCAGCTCATCCATACATAAACTGAAGGAAAGAGCTATAGTGTATGAAACAAAACAGCTTACCACTTATAAAATCCAGTGATTCAATTTCATGTTTGATTTTTTTCATTCGTCTGGATTCAAAAATGAGACCTCAAAGGCAGTCTTATACATCAAGCAGTCACTGAATGGTTGCTTACATGCTGGAATACCATGCTTAGAAGTGTATCAGAATCACTAATCCATGCCATATTATCTGTAATCAGCTGTGTTGTACATACTTTTTCCTCCTTGATAACACTCAGAAGATTTTTGATCACAGCCCCTGAGCTTTAAAACATCCTACCTGAGATGAATGCTCTAATGAAATGAGTTGTTAACGGAGGTTCGTCCCACAAATGGACGTTATGGCTCAGACGTGGGATAGAATTCCAAAGAGATTGTGATGAATATAGACCAGCCTACAGTACCAACAAAGTGGTGCCACTGTCCACGCAAAAAGTCCATGCAAGTCCACTGTCCATGCAAAAAGATGTCTTCTCTCTGTAGAACAGCCCATATGAAAGACTGCCGGTAAAGGGTCCCTGTGAGGTATTAACAAGGACCCAGGTATGATCTTCCTTCAAGGTTCCTCTAGAATCTCTGACAGCGTAGTGTTGAGGGAGAGCCATAGTTCCATGTGTGGTTGAGAAATAATAAAAATAAGTGAATCATGAGATGGTAGCTTTAATCTTCTGTTCTCACTTTCCTGAGTGTGGCAAAGCATTAGGTGCTCCAGTATTAAGGCCTCCACGGGGATGTGGTAGGGCTCTGCAGTGTCTGAGATGATTTGGGCCTTCTTTTAGCTTGAGGTGGTCAAAATGTGAATAGGAACCATTTTGCTGCTGATCATGCTGGCCACAAACTTCCGCCAATGAGTGCCTTCCCTGGCTGATGTTCATAAAATGGCTGACCTGATTAGGTAATGCACAGCAGCTAGCACATGTTGCTCCTCTGGAGTTGGCACTTTCGAGCACAAAATATATGTGCCACAGTAACCACATGTGGCCAAATAAAAATTTCATTGTAAATACATTTTTCACACCATTTTTGCCAGAGGGTATTTTCCCAACAGGGTAGGGTAGAGTGGGTTGGAGGAAGCAGATTCAAGATGCGTATTTCATTCTGGTTCATGCTATCATGATGAACCAGAATCATTCACAGGTTTATTTATTTTGATCTGAAGATCACACTATGAAGGAACAGATCTGAAAGGCCACTTGTGAAAAAGAGGGAGCAGAAGTGCAATTGCTTAATGTTCTTTAAATCCAAAATCCACTATGGGACAAATACTTCAGGACAATATTGGCTCTATCAATGGAATCATCCCACTATTGTGAGAGACTGAATACCAAGTGGACAAGTCTCTCACTTTTACAATGTAGCAGCATTGTCTGTGATTATTATCATTGACTAGAAATAAGGAAGCTGCAGTTGTACTTGATACTCTGAAGGAAGCCTTTTAAAGAATAGGTTTGGTTCAGTTTAGATGCAGACAGACTAGTTTCCAGAGACATGTAAGAAAGAGGTGAAAGCAGGGAAGGGAATAAATTACAGAATTCAAAAACACCCAGAATGAATATAGAAGATTTGGTCAAACAACAACAAAATTAAAACAATTAGAAATATCTTGTGCTGTGTAGATATTTTGGAGGATAACAGTGTTGGAACAGCTCTATCTACCTATAGCCGGTGTCATAACCATACAGCTAAGGATAGCCTAGAATTCCCCCTTACCTGTAAGGGGTTAAGAAGCTTAAATAACCTGGTTGGCACCTGACCAAAAGGACCAATGGGGAAAGAAGATACTTTCAAATCTGGGTGGGAGAAAGGTCTTGTTTGTGCTCTTTGTGTGGGGGTTCACTCTTGGGACTGAAAGGACCAGACAAAAAATCCATCTCCTCCATATAATCCTATGCCAGTCTCTCGTATTGCAAAAATTGTAAGTAGAAGCCAGGCAAGGCGTGTTAGATTATCTTTTGTTTTAGCTTGTGAATTTTCCCTTGCTAGAGGGAGGTTTATTTCTGCTTTTTTGTAACTTTGAAACTAAGGCTAGAGGGGGTTCTTTTGTGTTTTTGCATCTTTTGTTACCCTGTAGAGTTATCTTCCATCCTGAATTACAGAGGGGATTCTTTTACCTTTTCTTTAAATAAAATTCCTCTTTTAAGAATCTGATTGATTTTTCATTGTTCTAAAGATCCAGGTGTTAGGGTCTGTACTCACCTGTACCAATTGGTGAGGATTTTATTCTCAAGCCTTCCCAGGAAAGGGGGTGTAGGGCTTGCAGGGATATTTTGGGAGAAATAAGAACTCCAAGTGGTCCTTTCCCTGATTCTTTGTCTAAATCATTTGGTGGTGGCAGCGATACCAAGGGCAAGCAAGGATTTGTAGGGGAAATTTTTAACCTAAGCTGGTAGAAATAAGCTTAGGGAGTCTTTCATGCGGGTCCCCATATCTGTGCCCCAGAGTTCAGAGTGGGGAGGGAACCCTGACAGCCTGATTTTTCTGTTTGCTGACCCATACATGAAAAGTTACACATCTCACCACTAGTTTTACATCAATCTTGTATCCAAGACTCCCACTGCAGATGTTTTCTCATACCCAAAGAGCAAAGCATGTTCTTGGTTGGCTTGTTTAGCATCTCCATCGCTTTTATTTCACTTTAAGGAAAACCAAATAACAAATGTCAGGTGCCATCAGAGAGAGAGCGCGCAAGAGAGTGCCCCATTTAATCTGTAACATTCTGACCCTGATGTTGAAACACCAAATGGCAGCTGCCTCACTGCAGCAGAGACTCCTCTACATTTAAAGGAGCCAGTCAGTCATAGAAAAGAGACTGACAACATTTCTTTTCAGTTGTAGCTACTTGGACAGCAATAGAGATGGCTTCTATCCAAGGATCCGAAGCAAAGATAGGATTTGCCTGAAACAATCTTTTAAAAACTATTATTATGCATCAGGATGCACACTATACTTGGAGAAGCTAGGTGATCAGTATTTTCTATTTATTACACAAATGACTTTATTTAGCACAGGAACCTCGATCTCTCTAGTTCACATGGCACCACAAATATCCTGATCCAGACTAAACGATAGCAGGGAAATTTTCCAGAGTCATTGAAAGGGCTAACAATAATCAACTAATCTTTACCACATATACACAATACTGGGGTTTCTTCAGTTTCTCCTGATAAAGAAATACACTAGTAACTTGCACCTTTTGATGCATCCCAGTGTCTTACAAAGATAAGATCTAAAGTATAAATCTCCCATCATGACATCAGGCACTAGCAATTTATTTAATCAATTGGTGCCTCAGGCAGATGCTTGAAAATTTATTGGAGATTTACAAGAAAACTCATAAACTTCTGACAACATGAAACTAGCCTCCTTGACTTCAAGGGGAGAAGAATCCAGCCTACTGCACAGAAATAACTGTTTACTTTTAAAGCACCCACTTTCATTATTTCTAATAGAAAATAGGGCAGGTGAAAACCTTTGCAGATTAGAGTTTTGATAATGGCCCCTTCAAAATGATCTGAGTCAATCCAAAATCTCCTAGCAGGGTGCCGCTAGGCTGGTGTTAAGAATCCAGATACTGCCTTTGCAGCTGAAGCCTCTCTCTGTTTTTAATGCAGTCTAATGACTTAACAGAATGCTAAACATGCTCACTGTAATTCTTTTTTGTATAATAAATATTGCATTTGCTTATAATAATGTACCAGAGTGTACTAATGGGTTTTCCATTAAGACATATCCAAACTGATGGTTCTTATTAATGTTAATGAAACTGCCAGATGGCATTCAGAATCAACAGCAAACTGGGATTCAAAATGAAAGTCTCTAGTACTTCATGTATGTAGCTAAAACTTCAAACTGGGGTTTGAACTTGATAAATGAATTATAAAATGCTGCAAAGTAAGAGGTCTTAAAAACAATCTTGGTTTCTGAATACTACTATTACAGCTGTTACACAAAATCTACCCTCTACAGATCTTTTGTTCTTCCTACTTTCACTGTATGAACAGTACTAAATTTATCTAGGGCTAATTAGCAGACAAATTCAAGCTGCTCAAAACCCACAGACACAGGGTGTGTGGTAAACACATTGTGCAGGCATTGTGGCACAATGTTTCTTGACTTTTTCTTAAAGTCACATTGCAAGTGTTCCTCCTTTTTCCACCATGTCCCTCAGTTTTCCCTTCCCCAGAACCTCAGATGCATGCCGGGTTCTTCTTAGCAGCAGCCCCAAGAGGATTGCACTCAGACTTGTCTAATGTCTGACTTCGCAGCTGAGTCTCTGGCTTTTGGCTAGTTGCCAGAGTTGATAGAGTTAATGGCTGACTTCCCTTGCTAGACAATCAACCCTTCCTGCCATCAGCTCCTTTCCACCATACAATGACAGTCCCACAGGAAGGGAATCCTGAGTGGCCAGGGAAGAAGGTAGGTGAGATGGAGGGAGAACCTGTAGTAGGCTGAGGAGGAAAAGTCTTAGAAAAAATCATGCTGAAATCAGTTACCAAACCATGTAGATCTTGTTAAATATTTCTGTGGAGCCTGCTTCTGAACTATTCCCTGGAACTGCAGGTCTTACATAAGCATTTCAGCAATGCTATGCTTCAGTTAGCTCAACAATGATGAAATGAGCCTAAAAAACCTACAGAGAATTCCTGTAAAGAGCTACTGAGACAATTAGGAAGACTCCAGGAAGCTGTGGCTGCTGAAAACAGTCTCAGCATTTGCTTCCAATATGATATTTTTGTGTGTATGTTTGCAAAAAGACTTGAAAGTTAAGGAGATAGTAAGAAAAGAATAGGGTGAGGCAGGAGTGCCTGGTATGTATGGAGAAGCAATTACAACTTTTCCCCTCATTTATCTCTTAAGGGGACACTTTCAAATAGCTTTTGGCCCAAAACTTAGTTGTCACTGCCTGCTTGTTTGGAGTTTTTTTTTCCCCCTTTCTTCTAAACAAGGGTTTACAAAATCTAATACGCATAGACTTGCTTGTAGTGTTGCTTATGCTGAAGTTTTATAGCTTCTACATTGGTAAAGAAAAGCCTGCCAATTACTTAGTTTTGGAAACCCAAATAGTGTATAACGATGTTAGACTACTGAACAGAAGTGCATGAGCACTCTGGTTTTGCTGCCCTAGCTAATGGAGTGCAAAATTGAGCTAACACTATAACTGGGAGCAAGCTTTTATTTTTATTTTGAATGTTGGTGATAACAGAAGTAAAGCAATTTTTTAAAAACAAAGACAAGTTTTAAAAATATTCTGTATATTGACGTTCTTCCAGTCACTAATGGTGAGACTGAATAGGGGTAAAAACAGGTGGTTGTTTTTTAAAAAATTGCTGGGAACTTCTTAAAAAAACAATTTAAAATAATGACATAAATCTATAAACTAAGTCATTTACCTTTTTTGTACTTTTCATTCCGTTTTTGTTTCCAAGTACCACATGCTTCATGGCATCTCTAACAGAATGATGCAATTTTACAACTTGCCTGGTCTTGTAGCTGTATCAATGTTACACAGACCCAACATGTTAGGGTGAGGGTAACAGTAATAAAGTAGGTTTCAGAGGGGTAGCCATGTTAGTCTGTATCAGCAAAAACAATGAAGAGTCCTTGTGGCACCTTGGAGACTAACAAATGTATTTGGGCATAAGCTTTCATGAGCTAGAACCCACTTCATCAGATGCATCTTATGCCCAAATATATTTATTAGTAATAAAATAGGAGAAGACCTACATGAATAGGGAAAGACGAGGACTGGCAGGGTGGAAGGGAAATAAAGAAGGGTTTAGGCAGCATAGATGTCTGGTATTACCTGAACTCTCAACATTTTTAAATCTAGAAATGAGGTCCAAATGTCTTTGAATTCATATAATTGCTTTCTACATCCATAATGTATTCTTTCTTTGGCTGCTAACTCAGACTGGTCCGAACAGTGCTTCTCTGTTCTGGGCATCAGCCTATTCTTCCATTGTTGTAAAACCATATGCTTGGTGATCGTTGTGGCCCTAAAAACAACAGTCTTTGTGACAGACTCGCTTCCAACTTAGCTGGTAAATAATCTAGGATGGAATTTTAGCTGAAGTTTGGCTGCTAAAGCTGAGCACTGTTTTAACTCTTGTGGCTACCGTTTTCCACAGCTGCCTGCCTGTTGGACAGTCCCATAGCATATGCATCAGGGTTCCTTTTTATGTGCTGCAGCAACAACAAACATTCTCTTCCAACAGTGTTTTTTTTAAAATAAAATCTTTCTTTTTGTTTGTATCAAACCTAGCCAGAGATTCACAGAAGCATTTTGAACATTCTGTAATATGCTCTGCCACTGGGATTCTTTTAAGAGCTGTGATAAATCTCCTCTCCCCCCCTTCACAAAAACCCCAGACCAATGGAGTTTCTCTTTATTAACAAAGTATACATTATGGACATGGATGTCGGGAGTTTATGAAGCATTTCTAAGGTTCCTTGTAAGTCTGTGGTCTCTGGAATTCCTAGGACATCTGGACCAAATCGATACATTAGCAATTATCTTCCTTGTAAATACTGCTCCTCCACTGAGGGTGGGAGGTTACAATGTTGCTTTTAGCATTAGAAAAGGCATAAAGCCTTCAGATCCATATGCTGCCTCTGCTCAGACAGTTCTTCCAAGTGATAGGTTTGTCCCCAGTTTGCAAGTCTGGGTTACCCCAGAAATTTTATTTATAATAATCACAGAGAAGCAACAGACAGAAAGAGGCTACAAGTGAGTTGTTTCTGCCATTCTCCTGGACCCTGATTCCCTTCACTGGAAGTCTATGTAAGTTTTGCAAACAGGACCCCTCTAAAGATTCCTTTGAGATTCAGAATGCACAGCATGGCACATTTTCATGCCTCTGATTTTGGTAATCTCAGTTATTGCCCAGGTTGATCTATCCAGAGCTGGCGTCATCTGTTGAAATAAATAAATAAATTGCATATAGGCCTATCTGAAACTGCGTCAGGGGATCTTGTTTCTCTTGGGATTCTCCACTGACTTTATTGGCTTAGCCAGTGGTTTCCAAACTTGTTCCATGGCTTGACCAGGGTAAGCCCCTGGCTGGCTGCAAGATGTTTTGTTTGCCTGAGTTGCCGTAGATTCAATCACTCACAGCTCCCACTGGCTGTGGTTCACCATTCCCGGCCAATGGATCTGTAGGAAGCGGTGGCCTGGACTGCGCTGCTTCCTACAGCTCCCACTGACCGGGAATGGCGAACCTGGCCAATGGGAGCCTGCAAGTGGACAAACCTACGGCTTAGGCCTATATCTTCAAAATTAGTCCATTTATTCTGGGGGTTTCTGTTTGTGGAGCCTAGTTGGAAACACTTAGTCCCTGGTATCCCAAGGGGCTGAGCAAGGACGACTTCCGCTGAAATCAAGCTGCAGACAGTCAACACTTCAGAAAATCAGGCACAGTAGGTTGTTTCAAAATCAGAACTGAAAAACTGAGGCTCCCAAAATCAGTGGATACTTTAGAAAATGTTAGCTAGGCAGTTTTCTAGTCTGTGTGCAAAAATGGGCATCCAGTTGTGCACTTTGTTTGCAAGGGTAATTATCACAACTGCATGCACTAACAGCTTGTTAGATTCATAAGAACACTAGTATCCTTTCAGCTTGATTCCCTTAGTATCACTAAGTCATCAGCTGTAAGAGGAATGTTTATGGACACTCGGCTCTAGTGTCAGAACTTAAAGCTATGGCTCACAGGCTCCGTGAAGCAACATTAATAATGTTGTTTGGTAGGAAAGCAGTAAGTACAATTTTATTAAAATCTCTTCTTAAATATGATTTATCTCATAACTGGAGGATGTCACTTAAGTGCTTAGGATTTCCCTACAACGATGATGTCATTCTTTTGGAAAAAGTCCACAAAACCTCACAGCATCCTAGTAGTTGTGTAATGCACACTGCAGCAATATGGCTTTGAATTTAGTGCCTTTAGATTGCCCCCCATGGAGTCCTGCTCTTCGACTGAAAAGTAGTACATCAAAAAATCATAAAAGCTGTCAGTGGTAAAGACCTAGAGTGTCAGATCAACCACTCCATCTCTCCCTGCCAGAGCTGGACTACTCCCTACGCAGTATTTTGTCCTGTCTAGTTTCAAAGTTCCATTTCATTTGGGAGACTATTCTACAGCCAAGATAACTCATTCTCAAGAAGTCTTCCTAATAGTTACATTTTTCCCTCGCTCTGTCAATCTAATAACTCCTAGTTAGAGCTCCATCTGCCACTCTCAATTCATCCCCATACTTTGTGCTAGATAGCATCTTGCCCTTCATGAGTTTGGCTCAGCAATGTGTCATTTGCTGGCCACTGTGAATACAGGCCTCTTTCAGCATCACTGCTTCCCAGGTGTCTCCTTACCATTGAGTTAAATGTGTTTTGAAGTTCTTCCCCAGCTGAACTGGTGTGCAGTTTCCCATGCTGAGAGTCACTTCCTTGTTTGCTGCCCTTTCTAGGTCCCTTGGTGGTGTTTTTATATCCTGACCCGGGTCTATAATGAAAATGGGAGAGTTAACCTAGTTTTCCTTCCCACCCCTCATCTCTTTGGTATCATTAATGAAGACCTTAAATAAGACTGGACCAAACACTGATTCCACCTAGACAGCTCCCCAAAACTTTACACATTGCCTTTAATCGTGACTCTTTTCATGGTCTTTGAGTCACTTTTCAGTCCATCTGACTGGCCAGGGCACTCATCCGAACCAATCTGAATGAACTTTTAAGTAAGATTTCTTAGGTCTCTGTATAAATGCTTTATGACAGCTGAAGGTTCAGTGTAGCCCAAGCCCATTGGATCTCCTCACATTAAAGAGAGTCTCCTCCTCAGGATCCAGATCAAGATCATTCCCCGACGCCTCCATTGCATTGCTATGTATGTATGCCTGTGGATATGGACAGCCCAGATTGGCTAGTTGGACCCTTTAGTTGACATCGACCCCATGCACTAACTCCTGATGTTGCACAGCTGAGACCCCTTCATTGAGAACAAAAAGCCTCTATGCCCATTATGTGAAATGGGGAGGGGAACACTCAGTGGTAGCGATAATAAAGAAAATCAGAGTTTAGGTTGAAAAGATGCTGACGACAGAGATTGTGTAATGTATTTTCTCAGATGCTTGTATGCCCCCATTACTATGGTAGTCGAGCACCTCATAATCAATACAGCATTGTGGAACCGCAATGTAAACGTGCTGTGGTCCTCCAGCAGTGTTGCTCCAAAAGCAATAATTTTGAGATATTCCAGATGCATCATTTCCAAATGATTTAAAAAGGCTGAAAATGGAGGATTTTCAACATAATTGTAAAAGATGCTCCTTCCAGTCACACTGAGTTTCAAAAGAGAAGAAATTTCATACTAGAAGCACCTTTCACAAGATGGGGGTTAAGAAGGTACTAAAAGACAAGGCCAGGTCCTCTGCTGGTGTAAATAGGCACAGTTCCTCTGAAATCAATGGAGCTTCAATCAGGCCCATAGGCTACAAATGGCACTAGATTTGACCTCAGAGTGAAAATAATAGTTGAATGGATTTCCATTTGGTCTAATGACAAAGGAAACAACCCTGGATATGAATGTAAAGCTTTGTATTTGGCTTAATAAAGTTGAAATGTGTATGGATGGTGCATGTAATAATCTGAATATTAAATTAAACATGAATATTATACTCCTCCCAGTTCTGAACGACCCCAGCTGCTGCTGTTGCTATTTAGTTGTTCTGATTCTGCTCTCCCCTGAAATCAGCATGGCTGGGAGCAGCACGACGTATAAATCACTCCCAATATATGGCCTATAGAAGGATTGAATCAGCCAAGTGTGAGACCCACAGATACAAGTGACAGGCTGAAATGTGGCTTAGTCTTGATAGGAAACGTACAGCATTTAGGAACTCTGCCTTTACAGCCTCTCTCTCTACTGGCCCTCATTCCCAGGAAACCACTGCCAGTGCTTAATTGTAGGCTGTTCCCACGTCAGCGGTAAAAACCATATAAATATGATTCATTTGTGGAATACCTTGAATTATTTTTTTCCTTTGGGAACAGTTACTACACAAGCAGTGCAAAATGCCCTGAAGACACTAGTTGTCCAGTGGAAACGATCCAAAAATACAATCACAGACAATATTCTACAGTTTGCAGCATTCTCTCATTTCTCATTCAGGCCAGCAGGATACAACACATTCACAACCTGCAAGCCAGCAGTGGTGTGGAGCAGAGTTCTCTGCTGAAAGCTCTGAGCCGATGGGCCACCGGAATATCGTAAACATAATTGTTTATTCCGGCAAGTGCATAGTTAAAGTGAAATTATTTTTAAATATGAACTAGGGACTTCACAAAGATCTAATATTTTTATTTCTTTACCCCCGCTCCCCACATCAAATAATGAATGAAGTACAGTATCCCTTTTATAGTCTTAAGACATTTAATATCCTAAGATAGGTCTTTTGGACCGCATTTCATTTGCTTCAGTGTTATGAATTTAAGTGGCTGTCATAGTTAATATTGCTTTTCAAATCTGAGTGTGCGTTAATGGTATTAATGACAAAACATACATAATTACAATAAATTATTGGCTAAATGTGCTTCCAGTGTTCCTTTATAAAACTAATTTATGCTGAGTACAAAGTGTACAGTATGATTTCAGATTTTGTAGATAGAGGGATCATCCTGGAATTTACCTACAAGACCAGATTGTGAAACGATGCCCCCGAATATTTACCAAAGTCAGGACAAGAGGTCTGCATGCATTTCTAGATTTACAATCATGCACCTGATTTGTTTGTACCCTCACTGCAAATGTATGGGTAGAGTTAGGTATTTGCACATGCAAACACAGCTAAATATTGTAGGCTGCTTCTGGAAGATCAGATGTTCAGCCCTGTTTGTCTGGTGCGCAAAGCTGCCAGAAATCCCCCTCTGCTCTTCTGATGATTTCTTAGAGTGGTGGAATTCCAAAGTGGTATAGAGTCATCTTTCCTCATACTCCATCCATAGGTGCCGACTTCTTCTGGCGCTGGTGGATACTTGACTGCCCTCTGCCCCAAATCCATCCCTGTCCCCTGTTCCTGCACCTCTTCCCCAAAGTCCCCATCCCAACTCCTACCCCTCCCTGCCCCATTCCACTCCTTCCTGAAATCCTTGCCCCAGACCTGCCTCTTCCCCCCCACTCCTCTGAGCGTGCCACTTTCCCTCACCTCCCCCCTCCCTCCCAGAGCTTGCTACAGCTGTTTGGCAGCAGCAAGCACTGGGAGGGAGAGAGAAGCAGATACGTGTCATGCTGGGAGGAGGCAGAGGCAGAGGAGGAGGAGAGGTGGGGAGTTTAGCTGCCGGTGGGAGCAGAGCACCCACTAATTTTTCCCTCCCGCCCATAGGCACTGTCTTGTATGCAGTAGGCTGCAGGTCTGCTACTAGCAGGTCATGTTTCAGTACCAGATATGGACTGGCTACAGAGCTTCCTTCCCAGAGAGACAGATCCTCATATATTCACTATAAAATCCTTTATACACTGCCAGGAACGGCTGCTGTGAGGTTAAGGTATGTTATACACAGTGATTTAAACAGAACAATACAGTTTAGTATTACAGGCATAGTGAGTGTTCTCTAACTCAAGGACATATGGCCAGAGCACCTCTGCACTTTGGTAATCTCTGAGGTCCAATAGTCCCTTGGGACACAAAGCAGCTGGGTATAACTGAAAGCCACAACAAGGCTGCTCTAAATTTTGGCTGGTGACCAAGAGGCTCCCCAGATCTGGGAGCTTCAAAAAAACAAGGACCAGGATTGTGGCTGCCCCTTGGGCGGGTGCCTTTTACTGAGTAGAACCGCTTCATCCAGAATGTGGTCTATAGTAAAGGGATAAAATATTGACAGCGTTCTATGTGGTTGTTACTAGGAGTTATAGACTGATCAAGGGAGCGGAAAATGTAGGCTGAATGTTGGGGAAGGTTTCAAGTGAGATGTCCTAGGCTGTAAAATGGTTTCTCAAGGGAAATGGCTGGGTAGAAGTCCTGGAGTAAAGTGAGCTGGAGCCAAGAGATTGAAAGAGAAGTCAGGGCATGGATATGGCTGCAGAGTCAGTGTGGTTACTGGCTCCATAACAGTCAATTATCAGTTTCCAGCTTTTTGTGTTGCATTAGCTCATATTTCAGCGTAACACTAGAATCAGGAAGTGTATATGCATGCAAAGCTTTACATTTTTTTAAAAAAAGTTAACTAGCCTTTACTAATTCTTTGAGTTAGTGGTAAAAGTTTAGGTTGATTCTTATTTGGTGTGAAATTCTAAGGGGGAGGGAGGGGAAGAAACTTCTTCCACACATGGAAATGTAAAATTGTGCAGCATTGCTGTGGCAGGGTCTGCCAAGCAAAGAACTCCTGTATATCTCATGCTTAGATCAAACATTTGTTTCATGCTGCCTGTTATTATTTACTGTGATTGTGTTGGCCACTGTCAGTGTGCTTGTGGCATTCCAGGGTACAATACAGATTGAGTAGCTGTGTCATGCTTGCCCTGTAACCCAGCTGGCTTTGCCCTGTCTAGCTTCTAGGTGCCCTGGGGTAGGCACCTCGGCTTCCTAGTCAATGCGTGAAGAAAGACAGGTGCCTCAATTTGGGAGCCACAAAAACAGACATGCTTGGGGGAAGACACCTGTGGTGGGAAACCCCCCTCCTCGGGGTTTCCAGGCCCGTTTCCAGGTAGGAATAAAACGAACTAGACCGAAGTAAAAGACAAAGGCACCCCAGTAGGATGATCTTTATTTCTGCTATAGCAGGATTCCAGTCAAGCAAAAACAAGAAGGAAATGCCCCTGTAACGCAGTACATGGGTTTTTATACCTTTTAGTATAACAAAGAAAGACACTTATATTGGTCATAGATTACATATTACGTCAGTATAATCCTACACAATAGCCCCTTACTCTTTACCTAAAAACAAGGGGCCCCATACAAGGTAAGAAAATGCTTACAAGGCTAGGTCAAGAATTCTAAAATTCTTACAAGACTATAAACAAGGTCTGGGAGATAAGATAACACCACAGCTGTGAAACAGGACAAAGGAAGTTTAGTAATTGCTATCTCTATAAATTAAGACAGAGGAAGGTCAAGAGTGGGTGAGGTCAATAGTACAGTAGTATTTTCTTTGCTCACATTTCTCTAGTCAATGTTTCTCTGGTCAAGTAATTTTCCACACCAGTTCCCACCTTTGAACACACACCTAAGCTTGTCGATTGTAGAGGGGGGTGTCCTAAGCCTTGCCCCACTCAGGGAGTTAGGTGCCTCCCTCCAGCCTGGACTTAGTCACCTATGTTCACCTGGTTTGAGGATCATACTGGTTTTAGGCATGAAAGAGGAGCCTGAGGCAGCAGTGTGCACACCCAGAGGCAGATGCTTAGGCACCTAAGGAACTTTTACCCTGAACATTTAGGCACTGAATGGGTTTAGGGGAACCTTGTAGGGTTCAACAGGAGTCATCTAAATTGCAACAGTGCCCAAAACTGAGATTTAGGGTACGCCCATACAGTAGCTTCCCAACACAGATAGACAGATATGAATAACACTAAAAATAGCAGTGTGGCCACAGCCTCACGGACGGTGGCTTGGGCTAGCTGTCAGAATACACAGCTGCAGGAGGGGGTGGTCAGGCGGTCAGACAACTAGCCCAAGCCACCTCCTGTGTGGCTGTGGCCACACTGCTCTTTCTAACATGCAACTGAAGCAGAGCTAGAGCACGTCTGTCCAGCAGCTAAGGGTATGTTTACACAGCAGCTGGAAAAGTACTTTTATCAATCCCATTCCAAATGCCTTAGGATTGCCCATATACAAATTCTTCTCAGAGACTGAGGTGTAGCTTTTGTGATTATTTATTTATCTTAAAATGGAAATTTTTGGCCTTAATGTCTTCTTGTGGTTTCTTTGTAGTAGAAAAAACAAAGTGACGGTGCTTGTCCTTCGTCTATTTAAACTCCAAACTCCGAGATTAGTTCTTCATATTCAGTTTACCTCAGTTTATGTGACTTTGCTCCTCCCCAATACCTAATGTAAAAAAAGTTGTGTGACTTCTGATGTAATATTAACCTAACTGTTAGCTATTTATCTGACTGGGTTCTTTACAGTTTTGATTACACAAATAGTTATTGCTTTATACTTTGAATGTCCAAGTTGTAGGTCAACCCACAAAATGTTACTAAAATATGCAAGGAACAGTTTGTTTTGTCCCATTCAGTGTTTGTTTAGTTTATTAATAA
Organism: Dermatemys mawii; assembly: GCA_007922305.1. Taxonomy (NCBI): domain Eukaryota; kingdom Metazoa; phylum Chordata; order Testudines; family Dermatemydidae; genus Dermatemys; species Dermatemys mawii. The sequence continues at coordinate 9,044,753 of ML677336.1, read as the reverse complement.
TTAGAAAGCATCTATAGTGCTTTAAAATAAATCACTATCTTCAGAGCTATGAAAAAACATACATCAGAAAAACCGGTGAATTTTTCTCTCTTTAAGCATGAATTTACCAGCGTATGTTGCAGTTAGCTAGGATGATTTGGTCAGGAATTTTTATTCAGTCTCCTAAGGGCTCAGGTGGAACTTGTCAAGGTCTGCTTGAATTCAAGCTGTTATGCACTAGATCTTGGCAGTCAGTATCTCATAAAAGTCATTCACATTGTATGTGTTTTAAATGGCTCTTTTAGAATGGTATTTAAAATAAGGACAAGGCTGGCCAAATACGGTGGGCTTGTATATCAGCTCCCAGGTGGAGCACTGTACTTGAAATAATAAAAGCCACACAGTCTGTCCTTAGAATAGCATGGCAAAACACTTAATTTTTTTTTGGAAAATCTTCTTATCCCCTAACAATACACCATATTAAAACATGCTACAGTGGAAAGGATCAGCTGAAAAGTAAGGATAGCATATTTTTCTGAAATCATGGTTACAGGAGTTGTATATAATGATAAAATGGACATTTAAACAATCAAAACCAGAGCTGGAGGTAGTGATTAATGTACAGATTAAAAATCTTAGATTGAGTGACTTTTCCACCTTGAGTCTTTGCTGAACACCAGTGAGTGAAATTCTGAGCTCACTGTAGTCTATGGGAGTTTTCCCTTTGACTTTAGTGGGGCCTGGGTTTCACTCACTTCTTATTAGCATGAGGATTATTCCTTTTACTGAACAAGAAGATGCTCCCCCATTTTATAATTTATGCTTAGTGAGCCATTTCCAACATGCTAGTTTTCAAGCTTTCAGCACAACCAGAGATCCAAATAGCTCTATTCAGACTAATAAGAAACCCTTACTTCAGGGCCTTTTGTATTTATAAAACTATAAGTGCATTGATATCATCCTGAAATTCAGACCATTAGAGACATTTTATTGAGGGAAAGAGGGCACTGCAAGCTTCTTTGAAATCTGTAGTGGTTTGTGGTGCACCAAAACTGCAGCAAGATGCTAGTTATAACAGGCTTGTTTTATTTCAAAGCTTTGACAAGCCAGTTCCAGACGATCATGTTTCTTTTAATGTGAGTGATGCCAATCAATATGTCAGCCAACAAGACCAAAGAGTCATAGAAATTAGAGCAGAAAGAAACCTGTATGGTCATCTAGCGCATCCTCCTTTTGACGTATGATGTTTCTCTATTATGTGCTTTGTACAACCTGATTTTTAAAATGTCCCAAATGTGGGATCCCTGGGAGACAGTTTTGCAGCCTCACAGATATTTATTGCCAGGAAGTTTGGTCCTAACATTGATTGAATTTTTCCTGTGTAAATTTCTGTCTTTTATTCCTAGCCATAATTGCTCTTTCTTTAAAAAAAATCTTTATTCTTTAGAAAGTACCCAAAAATGTGCTAAGCATTTTAGAGACCAAAAATTAGGACAGTGGCTCCCAGGTGCTATGATAATACTAATAATAACACAGAGTCTACAGAGTTTTGCCAGCCAAGGGATTTAGGTCCAGATCTTCAAAGGTATTTAGGTGCTGAGCTTCCATTGATTTCAATGGGAGTTAGGTGCCTAAATTTTTTAAGAATCTAGGTTTAGCCAATGGTCCCAGCCCCAAGAGGTTACAATCTAATCTGAGTTGTTTCAAAACTAATGAAAGTAACAAAAAAAAGTAAGAACAAGAGCTGTGGAAATAACATGGTTACCTTGATATGTGTACACCTGGATGGTTTTGCTATCTTTTTAAAATGAAGATAAATCAATCCATTTCTTGTAGACAAAATGGGGAAATATGGATTTCAAGAGGGATTTAAATGAGGAGCAGGTCATAGATTTGTGAACAGATATCAGGAATGCATTCTGTAAACAAGGTATAGCATAGAAGAAGTCAAAGAGATGGCATTAGGAAAAAGAAGTGGTTGGGCCATCCAGTCTCCCATCGCTGCCAAAGCAGAGGGGTCAGAAGAGGCCATGATAAGAGAGAGTTACAGAGATATAGGCTGTGGCACAGTGGGGCAGGGCTTTGAATGGAAGAATTAGTTTTATCTTGCTATGTAGAACGAAGGGAAAATAGTGGAAGGATTTGAAGGATGAGTGACACAGCCTGAATGAGTGGCAAGGAAGATTAGTGGCAGCATTTTGAATATGGAAAGGAGGGGGCAATGCTGGCCTCACAGAGAACAAAATTTCAGTGATGAAGGCAAGGAGTGATTAGGACATGGACCAATGATTCAGCCACTGAGACAGATAGGAAGTACAATCCTGTCCTACATATTTCCCAGTTCTGTCTACTGTAGTTTTGGACTGCACTCATCACTATAGTATCTGAGTACTTCCCATGTAAAAATGATTGACGATAATGAGTTCCCTCATGGACTTCATGAAATTGCTGTCTCATCTCCCTTGTCAGGTTATGAAAAACTCTACTTGTGGTATCGGGTGTTTGGTATTTTTTGTTTGGTATTTCATACTATCCTGAATAATTCCTTTCCATCCTCCTTGTTTAGAAGATTCAGTATTTGTAGATGATCAAGGGCCTCTCATTTGTCCCCTCTTAGCCCAGCTGTACATATTTAACTAATTTAAAGGTCAGTCCCTCCAGGGCCCATCCGTCCAGGCCCTAATCACTTTTGTTGGGTTTTTTTTTTATCCCATCTATATATTTCTTATTATGAGGTATCCAGAAGTGAACAAAATATTCTGGGTATGATCAAAGCTTCACAGAGGGCCTGTACCCACCTCCTCACCATTTCTTTTTGACGTGTCTGCATATATAGCCTACAATTGTGCTGGTTTCTCTCTCCCTTCCCCTTCCCCCGCCACATATGGCCCTGCAAGTACAGTTATTTGCTACTTACTCTCACTCCTACAGTAGATTTCTTTCAGCATTATTGCTTTCTAGGGTTGGTTTTTTTGTTTTGTTTTTGTTTTGTGTGTGGCTCCTTTCAGTATTTGCCTTCTCCTAGTCTTGTTGAGGGAAGAGTTCTTACGTGGGTATCAAGGTTCAATGGTTTCATGCCTGTTTCCTTATTTTGTTCTTCCTGGAGCTTCTGGTTTTCCTTAATTTCATGTTCTGCTGTCTTTCCCATCTGTGATTTCAGCTTGTTGTGTATCTTCTAGAACTGGTCAAATTGGTTGCTGAATTTTGTAGTACTTGTAAGATTATTTTAATATTGTTTTTATTATTTGACCAGTTCATAATTCAGAAATATATTAAATGATTTTTTAATCACTTGAAAACATTGTTCAAGTTGACTTTGATGGCAATATTTAGTCATTCATCTCTAGAGTGATTAAAAATACGAAATGTTTTTAATAGACAATTTTTAAATTTTTTTTAAAGAAAAAAGTTGATGAAATTCAGAATTTTCAACAAATATGGATCAAGTCAACCTATCTCCAGCCTAGCCTGTCTTGTGGGGCATCCTCTTTGCACTCTGGGTTTCTGTACAGTTGAGAGTTCCTGCTCAGTAGTTTGATTTCTTGTGCCCTTTTCAGACATTTTGCATCTCTCTGAGCAGCTCTATCTCGTCCTTCCATAACAGAAATAACTGGGAACTTGCTACATGCCACTAGTGGGTGGGTGTAATTATAATAAAAGCTTACTGAAGAGTGCTCGAGAGAATTTCACTGAAAAAATCCCTTTAAGAACTCCAGGAAATTGCCACTTATGCAATATTACCATGCACCTCAATTCAACTGCCTGACCATGTAAATGTAAAACATTCAGACTCTTGTCTTTTATAACAGTCCCCCTTGTGATGGGTCCCCCTGGGTTGCCACCTGGAACTAGGGTACCACTGAGCCCTCTGACTCCCCAGCCTGGGCTCCCTCTTACACAGTGTTCCTGTGACAAGCTGCAGCCTGGCTTCCACTCCTACACTCCCACCAGCATTCACGCAGGTAGGGACATACCCATGCAGTTTCATGCAGGCTGAGTAGCCACTACATGAACCAACAACAGAGAGATTACAACCAAAATAACCACCAGCTTCCCAGTCTAGGACCCCAGAGCTGTAGCGTCCTGCCCTGGTCAAAACCCCAACTAGTATGAGTTTATTATCCAGTTCGCCTCCCCCTCAAAAATGCAACAGCCTTTGCCCTTTGAGCTAAGATTTCCAAGCACTTCATTCAAGCTCATTGGTTTAGATAAAGCAAAAGGAAGTTTATTAACTACAAAAGATACAGTTTAGGAGATTATAAGGGATAACAAAGATATGAAAGTAGATTATCTAGCAAATAAACAAAACGGCAAACTAAGCTTAACATACTAGATAGATTGGATATGAATTAGCAGTCTCTCACCCTGTCTGACGATACAAAGAGGCTTGCAGCTTCTTAAGGCAAAAGCTGTACTTGCTTTCCAGCTTGGGATCCCTACCGTCATTCCAAGTCCTTTTCTTTTGGAGCGTCTTTTAGGTGATAAGTGGTGAGGGAGTGAAGGGAGTGTCACTCCCAGCCTTTATATAGCTTTAGCATATGGCAGGAACCCTTTGTTCCAAACTCAGTTTCCAGACCATTGTGTGGAAAAACACAGGCACCCCAGAATGCAGACCAGAGTGATGTGACTCTTCCTTAGCCCAGCAGAAGCAGACCAGCTATCAGCAAGAATACTGTGTTAGTATAGTGTGTGTCTGTGACCCAAGGACACAAAAATGTTGAGTTAAGAAGTCGTCGTTGCTCACTTTTCTTTGCGTATTATTGTGCTTTATGCCGTTTGGACAAATTGGACTCAAATCAGAAGTGAGCTGAGGAGGATTCTAAGCAATTGACACTTCAGTGTGTAATTTACACGAAGTTAGAACCACGTGCCCAGTTTTTGGTGTGTAGTTTACATGTTTTTAACATGACCTCTGAATCTGGCCACTGTATACATCCATAACACAGAGCAGTGGTGAGCAAATAAACACCGTCTCCTTCTTAAAACGAGGTTAGGTTAGGGTCAGGTGTTTGAAACTAGAATGTTTTGCTTGCTCTTTTGGGAACATCTTTGCATTGCTGAGGATAGTGAATTTGCATTTTTCAAAGCCTTCTCTAACCATAGAGGCACGCTTCTTGTAAACTTGTTGGAAATTGAACTAAAAACTATATCATCATTGATATTTCACTGCAATCTCCAATAATGCAGTAGATCACATTTTTGGAGACAATGAAACCTGTATGGTAATTTAAGCCAATAAACATTCCTGACTCCAAAAGGACCAGATGTATCTAGGGCTTCTAAAAAAGAGAACATAAAATATTCACAATTTTTTTATTAAAGCAGAGAACCTGCTTCAGTAAGCTAAAAGCTGTAATAATCTTTAAACCTCAAATTAAAAGGAAGTAGTACCTCTTGCTATTCATAAAATATATAATTTATACTTAGGTGAAATTTTCATACTCCAAAAAGCATTTAGTCATTCTAACTGCTTTTAAATATATACATATATATGTGACAGTGCTGAGTTGTTTCTCCAATGCTGGTGACTTATTTCAGCAGATATGGAGAATTTTACAAAGATAAAATAGGATGAGCATATTTTTTAAAATGAAATTGAAAAGCTGCTGTAACAGATTCTTATAGTAATATTTAATCAAGCACATTGCATAGACTGTATATATATCGAAGGCTTTGGTCTTAAAAACTTTTATGCCCATGTTTAGCTAATGTGATCCTCTTAATCTGTTTGCAGGATGCGTGCCTTAGGTCTATATATTGAGAAGCCTGAAAATGTTTTATATGTGTGCAATATGGGGCAAGCTAATGTTAATATGAGGACCTTAACTACTGCATTCCCTGACTTCTTGGTCTTTAAACATGCTCTGATCCTGAAGGCAGTTCCTGTTCCTGTCTTGCACAGCAGTAACCTCTGCTAGCAATAGCCAGGCCCCCTGCTCCTGACAGGTTTTGGAATCCCATCATTGCCTGTATGCATCTTGCTTCTAGTTCAACAGTTTGTGACAGTTTGTTTTTAAGCTGTTCCAATTTTAAGATCAGTGTTATTGGAGTAACATTTTTTGTTGCTGAATCTGATATAGTAAATTCATCTGGTTTAGATTAGAGCTGGGTGGAATATTTTCCATGAATAGTCATCTGAATTGTTAAAAAATCCACTTAATTGTTGTTTGTATCCCTCTTGCACTTCTTGTCCAATAACATTCTAGTGCAGCAGTTCACAGACTTTGGTATCCAGACCACTGTTGGACTGGAAATTACTTGCTAGTTGTCCACAGAGAACTGGCTGGTCACAGAATGTGGGCTTCTCCTCTCTCAGATTCAGTCCTATTAGAATAATAGTGAAAACAGGCTTTTCACTGCGTCTCCACAATCTCCACCATGAGGCTTCTGCATTTGGAAATGAGCGGCTACCCAAGGTCTCACTGTCTGTAGCCTATTGTCTCCAGCACATTCAACTTCTCTGACAATCAAAACGACAGGTAATGCTAATAACATCCTACTGCTCAAGCCTGTATTGTAATAAGTTGGGTGGTCAAGTGCTCACCCTAAAGTTTTCAGGAGCCACCTATAAGACAGCTACATTTAAAAACAACTTTTGTGTCATATTCTCACCTCTGAAAATGTTATTTTTGTTATAACTTTGATTTCCATGGAGATAAAATGTACCTGTGTTTATTTTTTAATAATTTAGGGTAAATATGCTATTAGCAGATTTGCCCAATTCCTCTTTTCATTGCTTACTGAGTGGACATAAACAGAATTGGTTTACAGGAAGTTGCCTGGTGAGTGGCATAGGAAAGGATTCTTGTATTTGATCACATTGAGGTGAGGCAGTGTACCTTTAGCAATAGTGCAGATACAAAATTTTATGGAGAAATTAGTTCAGAGCATTAATTAATATACTAGATAATACTATCACATAATATAAAGATAATCAAACCAAAGCAATGTAGAGTAGGAAGGTACCACGAGAGGTCATCTGAGGCAGAGCCTACACCATTCCTGACACGTATTTGTCCAACCTGGTCTTAAAAACCTCCAGTGGAGGGAATCCACAACATCCCTTGGAAGCCTATTCTAGAGTTTAACTGTTCTTCTAGTTACAGAGTTTTTCCTAAATCTAACCTGTTACTTCTTGTCCTACCTTCAGTGAACATGGAGAATGAATTATCACAGTCCTTTTTCTAGCCGCACTTAACATATTTGAAAACTGTTATCAGTTCCCCTTTTAATTGTCTCTTCTCAAGACTGAGCCCCCCATATGTGTGTTTATGTGTATGTATGTATATGCATATATAATTACTTTTTTACACATAGGCCATGTTTTCTAAACTTTTTATCATTTTTTTTGTTCTCCTCTGTAGTCTCTCCAGTTTGTCCCCTTCTTTCCTAAATTGTGGCACCAACCCCTGGACACAATAATAAAACAATGCTAAAACATTTTACAGATTTAGAGATTAGATAGATAGGAATTATTCATGACTGACATATAGCTACCTCTGGGGTGGAATGGTGAACTACTCACAGCTTCTTGAAAAGAAGAATTGCATCTTCAGCTGGAGAGCAGGAAGAATAGGAATCAGAATGAAATACAACAAATTGGAATTTAGCCAGATCACTAAAATTAACAGATTCCAGTTTTTATAAAAAGTGTCTTAAGTTTTCAAATACCATACTGGAGTATTGGCTCAGCTCTCGCAGAGGAAAAAGAATCACTTGGTGAGTTACTTTTGCCATTGAAGCACCTGGCTGATCCTTTGAGTACTGACCAGTACTGATACTATTTGGCGTATGATGTGTGACAAGGTTGCAATCAGAGGTGACATATTTGCAGTGGAGGTAATGTTAAATACATAGTAAGAGATAGTAAACAGATATTATTGCAAATTCAATTTAAAGAATTGCTTTGCTCTTTCTTAAATCTAGCTAGAAGTTGCCAATAACTTTTAAACCCTCCATTTTCACTGAAGAGACATACCTCATGTTGAACGATACCAGAGTCTGTGAATAGCCCTCATGGCAGCAAACAAAAAATAATATCCAGTCCAAGATTTTCATGAATAACTTGCAAACTCTAGCATCCTCCTTCTTTCCCTTTTGCCATCCAGTTAGATTGCATCTGGGGTCAAGATATCCAAAGATAGGCAGGTCAGCAAATAATGCATTATTGTTTCACTTGGAGACCTAGGCTCCCAGCCTGTTCAAGAGCAACAAATGACTATAGTAACATCATCCTCATTATCAAGCAGACATCTGCCTACATTTAGAAAACCATCTTAAACTATTCAGTGTGACTCAGGGGAGACCCAGGACCGCAATAGCAGAAGTGTTGCTAATCAAGAATGAAGTGCATAGGGAGGCTTGTGATATATCCAGCTCTAGACGATCCTCAGGTCCTAACATTTATATTCACCTGATGGGAAGGGGAGGGGGGTAGAAGAGTGCATCTATGGTTATTTTGCTATTGCACATCCCAAAATAGAATCAACTGACTTACTAAAGTATACATCCTTTACTCTGTAAATCAGAACCTGGCACTACTTACAGTATGTCAGCGTAATATGAAAGAGAGCCTCCCACAAGACTCCTAGAACATAAATTAAATAGGGCAAGTGGAGGACATGAAGCTGAAAATAACTGAATTAAAACCAGAAGTATCATTTCACAGTAGGAGAGAAAGGAAGATTGACAATTGTACAGCACTGGTGAAAAGGAGGTTAAGGACAAAGAACTAGGGTACATATATAGATATGCTCTAGGAATTATTTTGGGGAACTTTTATGACCTGGGTTATAACAGGAGGTCAGACTAGAGGATCACAGTGGTCCCGTCTGGCTTTGGAATCTTTGAATGTATGTAATTTATAGACACAACAGTTTTGGAAACAACTTGAAGCTAAATCAGAAGACATGGAAGAAAATTATTACCATAATACATTATAAACTGCAGGTATGTATTTAATCAAAGATAAGTAAAGGTAAAATTAATGTATCCTGCGTGTAGGACATTAAGAATATAGCTGTTCTTACTCAATAGACAAAGGAAAATTGTGTTGGGTTAGAACTACTGACAAACTGGTGGGGCTGTCATGGTACTCCCTAGTGTGTGGAGGTTGCCATTTTGCTCCTCACAGTGTGACCTCACATGTACAGTGCATGTGAGGTCATGATGCACAGAGGATGTCATTTTACTCTGCAAAATGGCATCCTCCATACAGAGTGACCTCACATGCACTGTACGTGTGAGATTACACTATGCTTAAGACACCCTTTTGAAGAGCTAAAGGGTGTCCTTCCCACAGCATGATTTGCATGCACCATATGTAAGAGGTCTCGCCATGCTGATACCATTTTGCTCTTCAAAATTGCATCTTCCATGCTGTCTAGGGATCTTAGCAGGAGATACTTTGTTAAAATGAGGTTGTGCAGACAAAGTGTAATATGCACTTAGGTCCACTTACCTTATCAAAAAATAGAAATGAAACTAGTATGTAAAATTTGATGCTGTAATAAAGGTGGGATTTGGATCTTTCACATGATTGGTAATGGACTGGTATAGGACTTTTCACCTCTTGCTCGTTGGTTTCAAGAAAGATCTATTCAATTGTAATGAGATCTTTCTCTAAATTAAGTGTACGAGTCTAAACTTTCTGAAACTCATTAATCTAAAAGAGGGTTGTGATTTGCTTCTGTCTCAATGTTCTCAATATTCAAGTACTTTTTCAGTGCTGCCTTAAGAGGGTAGAAACCAGACTGAGTATCTCTCTACTTCTCATTGAGGTATTACTCAAGATTCTAAGCCTTCAAGGGAAGCTCTGGGTGTTCAGGTTAGAAGCAGACAATATCCTTAGGGTTACCATACATCCCGTTTTGGCAGCGATAGTCCTTTTTTTAAGCCCTGTCCTGGCTGTCCCGTCTTTTTTGACAAATGGGGGCATTTGTCCCATTTGCTCTAGTCAATGGGATCAGTACACCTGTGTTTCAGTATTAAAGCAGTGGGGGAAAAGGTTAATCTTTCGTTGTTTGTAGTAAGAAGAACAACTTTCTCCCTCAATTAAATTTTGCTTGTATTGATCGTGCTTAAAGCAATAATATATTATACTGCATATAGAACTCCCATGGAATACATTTTTGTTCCAGGAATAAAGTTTATTACTTTTCTCCAGCTAGGCACACCAAATGCTTACTTAAAAATCTGGAGGAGTGGTTTTTGCTTAACACCGGGAGCCAAGGTACTGATGTGGGTCAAATTGTCCCAGTTTTGATGCTCATGGTTGAGTGTAGTTGCATCTCAGCCAACTTGACATGAGACAAATGGAGCCAGACCGGACCACAGTAGTCTGCTGCAAAATAACAGAGGGCCTAAACTGAGAGTTTGAACATTTGTTCCCCATGAAGTGCCAGTCAGTATGGCTTAGAAGTCTGTTAAACGTCATCACTTAGCTACGGTTTTCCTCAAGTGATTAAGATATGTGAGAGATTTATTACCCCAAGGCAGACTGGGTGGTATTTGTGTTTTGAGCAGCATCCATTGAGAAATGGGTCAAGGGGCAGGAGGCAATATCTTATAGTTAACCAACTTCTGTTAGTCACAAAGACAAGCTTTCACTATCACCAACAGAAGTTGGTCCAATAAATGATATCTCATCCATCATCTCTATCTCTCTAGATGCACACTTGCATCTGTGTGTGTATATACACACAATTTGTTGTCATTATATAATGTTTGTAATTCTTCATATCCTTTTTATACATTTCAGTTTTGAATAGTAGAAATGTTCAGCTCCACGGAGCAACTGGGGCCAAGAAAGAGAGAGGCCTTGGCAACACCCATGAACAAGACAAAGAAAGCGATTTAGAGGGGGCGGCGATGGCAACTAGGAACATCAGTAGCGTTTTATATACCAATAATTTACTGAAGGTTATGTGATTACAGTGGATGGGGTTTCATTTAAAAAAAAAAAAAAGAAAAAGAAGAAAAACAGCTGGCTTACCATGGCAACCTTTTTTGTTATATAGTTCACATGCTTCTGAATTTCAGAAATACATGGCACCTTGCTCACGAAACACCCACACATATCTTTGCAAAGAAACATTTTACATTTTGTTATTGTTTTTTGTAGGAATAGACATAGATCATTTAAAGAAACAATTTCTGGTACCCTAATGCAACAGTTTTCTCTGTTTTATAGTGTTGTTTTTTAATAAATGAAAATATGGCAGTTTTGAAAGAACAAAAGAATAAATATGGAAAGACTGTATAATATGTCTCATTCAGCCCTGTCCCTGTTTTGTGTTTCACAGAAGGGAGGAATGCTATATGGGCCTGACCCAAAGTCTATTTAAGTCAATTGAATTCCTATTGACTGTAATGAGGTTTGGATCAGACCAGATGTGTATTAAGCATTAAAAAGAGTGGAAGTACTCCTAATAGTATTTAAATTCAGTAGGCCTCATTTAGATCTCATTACCCCAATTTAAAAATGGCTGCATCTTCAGATATTTCACTGGATTTACTCCTGGTGTATTCTAAAATCAGAATCAAGATTAGGATTGTGATTACTGTTACTTGTGACAATACTGCCCAGAGTCCCCAGTCAGAGTCAGGGCCCCATTGTAGTAGGACCTATGCAAATGTACCAAGGGACATGGTCTCTGCGTGAACAGGTTATAATTTAAAGATCTGATCCTATCTAAGATCTGCTAGGGCAGATGCTTGGCATTCTGCACAGGCACTGAGGTCAGTGCTAGCAGATCCGATGCAGGGTGGAGATGTAGTTCCACAGAAGGATGAAAGGATTACAAGTGTAATACGTACAATTTTTCATAAATTATTTGTGGGTTTTTTATATCTAAACAAATCAATTAAAGTTGCATTGTAGACTATGTACCTGTAAAACAGGATGCAAGTAGTAACACAATCCAGTTGCTATTGCCAGGCTCACTCAGTGATGGCTTGAAAACATTTGAGGCAGATAGTTTCATAACACAAGAAGAATCAAGTCTTTATATCTGCCAGTGATGCTGTGCTATGTTTCTGGCAGTTCCTGTCACAGTACTGCAGCTACTCTGAGTCCTTAAGAGTGGAAACATTCTGGCCTCCTCCTGTCTGATTGTCTTGCTGTTGGCAGAGTACTCACACACTGAGAGTTTTGATTTCCTGCTTCTCTTCTAGCCCATTCAGCCCTCAGGTTTCAGAAATTAAACTGGCTGCAATGTGCTGCTCTCCACTGAGCTTCTCCCCGCAAGTACTGCCTGCCAGCATTTACAATGACCCAGCCAGGGGCAGGAAGACACAAAGTTCAGCAGCAGCAGAGAGGGGGAGACAAAATAGGCACTTAGCAGAAAAACATAGTGAAGAGTCCTGGCCTTTTGAGATTTAAAAGAGAATCCTTACAGCTGAAGGGAAAAACACCCTCAAACACAAGACTCCATTGTGAATACTCCATTATGGGTGCAAAATGGAGGCAGATGGGGCAAGGAAATGCCCTTCTCCATCCCCTTTGCATCTCTCTACAGGAGCTGGGCACAAATGCAGTCCTTGAGGGATACTATCTGGTCTGCTGACCGCTGTGGAAAGGGAGGGAGCATGGGCTGCTCCAGATCAAGGAGAAAGGCTTGTCCAGAAGTTAGGGTGATAGTCTGGGCTGTGGAACACCTGGGTTCAATTCTCTGCTCTGCAGCAGGCGTCCTGTGTGACCCAGAACAAATCTCTTATTCTTGCTGTGCCTCAGTTTCTCATCTGTAAAATGGGAATAATAGTACTTCTGTATTTCACAGTAGTGTTGTGAGGAAAAATACATTAAAGATTGTGAGGTTCTCAGATACTGCAGTGAGGGGGGACATATAAGTACCCAGAATTTCTAAATAAATAGGTATTGTGCTGTCTGGAGTGCAGTGCTTTCTGGGCTTCCATTAAAAGTGCTTTAAATGCACAATGGAGCTCAAGGATTCTTTGAAGGGTGGTTGTCCTTCTCTATCCCTTCTATTATTAGTTCTATCTGTGCTCTTACAGTTCCCACCATAGAGCACCTGCACTATCTGAGCTGCTAAATGTTAACCACTGCAGCTGGTACTAACGTGACAGCTCAGGAAAAAAGGAAGTAGCTCCACATTGGTAAAATCCCTTCCCTTGAGAGTAGTTGAAATACTCTAGAATAAACCTGGCTAACCTAGGAGAAGTGCAGTGCATTGACTTTTGATTATCAGGACATACTTTTGTATTTAGATTCCTTTCTCTGGGATAAGATAAAGTAGGCTTCAAAGGGACATCAGTTGCCACCAATATTTTTAACCTAAAATGTGTGGTTAGTAGCCTCACTTTTGTCATTTTCTGATTGCAAAGTGATGAAATTTGGTCTGGAAGTTAAAGCACAAGACATACTTCTCTTCTTGGAAGAGCTTGGTTCTCTTCATGATTGTGGCCTTTAATTGCTACATAATGATGGGTAACTATCAACCACTCTCTTTTGGTTTCACTGTGTATCACGTGAGGATAAGTTTCAGAGTAGCAGTTATGTTAGTTTGTGTCCACAAAAAGAACAGGAGTACTTGTGGCACCTTAGAGACCAACAAATTTATTTAAGCATAAGCTTTCATGGTTTATGCCACATTTCGTAATGTGAGAATAACTCTTCCTCAAGTCTCCTGAGTGTTGTGGGAGTTAATTAGTGAATGTAATCCCTAGTGAATGATTAGTGAATGTAATCCCTTCTCGGCTCTTTTGAGCTAAGATCAATGTTTTGAGAGCTTCAGATGGAAAGTACTATAGAAGTGGAAAATATTATTTCTAATTGGAGTGGCAAGGCCTGCTGTAGTTAAGGTTATATAACAACTTCCAGTCTAAGCCTCTGTTTTCAGATGCTCATTTTCAAGGTTTGCGCTTTGCACTGGGTTGGTATGCATGTATGTACAAAAAATGGTGCAGCATTTTGAGGAGAGGCTAAACATGTTTCCCCCACTATGGAAAAAAATGAGACTTTTTGACCAGCTCCAGCACCAAAATGACTTAGGGGTAGAAAATTGAATTTTGGTAGTAAATACACATTCACTGTGGAGGAGTATCTTTCAATGTTAGGGTGAAAACTGGCTCTGATTTGACCATGTTTTGTGTATAGCTGGTTGGAAAAATTCCACTGAAATATTTTTCCATAAGAATTTGTCTGTTTGTCAAAATCAAAACTGTTTGTGGTGAGCTTGATTTAGACAAAACCCTGACAGAAACCAGGCATGTTTCTGGGGGATTTCCTACCAGCTTGCCTGCCCAGCTCCTCTGCAATATGGCAGGCTACTGGGGAACCCGGGCTCTTGAGGTCTGCAATCTAATATAAAAATAATAGGCTACAATTCTGAGTACTGATAGTGCTAAGTTTATAAAACGCAGGTAGTGATAGCTGTGCTGAGCATGTGTGTCTGCCGACCTCAATTGCTTTTACCTTAAAAGTCATGAATGACCTCCAGTCATGGTAATTGTAACGCCACCATGCCTCTCCCTCTTCCAATTCCTGTGCTAAGCAGAGCTCAGTTTCGGCTCAAGAATTGGGCCCACGACCGCCACATATTTATTGGAGGTGCATTTGACTTTGTCTTACACTTTACAGTACCTATAATCCCTAGTAGGGCAAAGGGAAAACACAAGGCAGCTGTTTGGGGTGGTGAGAATCCTAATACCACATTTCCACATAGAACATGATTGGTCCACCTGAACAGTGGTTTCTGGTATCTGGGTTCATTCTGGGGCCTGAGCATGTTGTGTGTATCTAGGCACAGAAATCTTTTCATGGAGTTCTCCACAATTTAAATCCAAACCAAAAGGAAAAACATCCAATTAACAAACCAAATAAGAAGTAAATTGCCTGCTAGTACTTTAAGGCCAGTTCAGGGGCCAGTTTTAGGGCCTCTGCATAAGAAAACCCCTTTCCTCTTTTTATATTTAATGAGAGAGTGACTGATTTTTAAACAGTTGTGATGGGTTTTTGTGTGTGTGTTGTCCCTCTAATAATAAATGTGCAACAGCAACATGCACAAAACCAGCTATGAACTTGGCAATGGCTCTTGCTTTCTATTTTTGCCCTGTTACTTAGGGGCAGACAACACACTGAAAATCTCCCTGGTGACCTCTACTTCCTGCCTGTGGTAAAAGATGGGTCATTTGCATTGTTAACTAATCTGTGCTCTTGAAACCACAATGTCAAATGCTGTCCCACTAATCATCAATGAGGCTCCTCTCTTGCCAATCACCTGTTAGAGGGGTATTATCATCATTTGCATGTGTGATGGGCTTGTCTTGAAAAGTAGAAATAGATAAATAAGTAAAATTGAGCTTTCCAGTCAGGTGAGGGTTTAAAAGTTCTTCTAATTCTACTCAGTCTTGTACAGAGCTTGTAGAGTCAACAGAGCTTTGTCTGGGACTGAAACACTCACTCTGCAAGTGCAGAGTTGAAAATTTAACAGCACTAGCACCAGTGCTGAGCTCCTAGACACAGCTGCTCTTTTAGAGATATTTTGTTTCTGAATCTTGCCTCTAGCGTGGCTCAAGTTTCAAGAAGCCTTTATAAGCAGCTGTTCCATTCAAAGAGAACAGACTCTTTGTTTCTGACACCACTGATCTCCCAACAAAATGCCTAATATAAAAACCCATGTATCATTCCTTTATTATCTGATTTTCAGAATATGATTTTCAGCAGCTGCCCCACTCCAGTAAAACAAGGGTTAAAGCAGCAAACTAGGCTGATTGGGGAAGCAGCCACTGTTATGGCCAGCTCAGTCAGAGCCCAGCTGGCCCTTATAAGAGGGCTGAGGGGCCAAGAGCTGAAGGGAGTCTCTCTTTAGCTGTGGAGAAAGAAGGACCTGGCTACCTGGGAGGAAAGGGTACCTGAAGTAGAGTAGGACTGGGGGAAGGCAAGAGGAGCTGGGGACTCTAGCGTGGTAAACCCCCAGGCTGCAGGCCTTGTTAAAGTCCCAGAAAGGTTCTGAGGCTGCAGAGGGGCAGACCTGGGGATAGGTAAAGGCAGCAGGTCCTAAACCCTTGCCAATAATGAGTGGCCGTAACAGACTGCAGTCTGTTCCAGTGAGCAGGGACTAGATGATGACTGGCAGTAGCCACTGAGGCAAGGTGGCCTTAGAGGTTTGGGGGCTCCCCTGGAAGGGGAGACCTAGAGTGTGGTGGCACTGCTAGGGGGCAGCACCCCAAGGCAAAAGGGCCAGGAGGGACATGGGGCCTGAGACAGGTGAAACACTGTCCAGTAGGAGGCACTGTATAAGCTGGGGAGCTAATTCCCAAGACGACCAGCAGGAGGCACCGCATCAGTGCATGTTCGCTTCGCTACAGGGACCAATCTAAGTTAGAGTCGCACTCAGATTTGACATTGGGATTGTCAATATTTATAGCAGCCTAATTTGTGCTTTCACTTGTTCAGCTAGATACTGTTCATTAAGTTTAAGGAGGTGCTTTGGGTCTCACAAGAGTCTCAATTTTCCTGTTGAGAAGAATCTGTTGTATAAGCTGTCTTGCCAAGGCCTGTGACACAGTTTGATGGCCAAAGGGAGCACCATTTGTGAACCAGTGGCATGGGCATTGTCATCAGAGACTTTGCAATGAGTTAATAGCAAACATTCCTGCATGGTTTTAGTGTTTCAGTTAGACATTGACTAGCCTGTTGATCAACATGAACTTGAGAGGTGTATACTGGTATCTTAAACCCCTACTGTTCTTACTATAGTACATAGAAGAAAGAATTCCTTCAGTGTTTAGTCTGGGCAAGATTTTATTTCTGTATGTAGTAGAGCAAGTTTTGCAAATTGTTGTACTATTTAAGAGTGGCTAATACTTACGTTATTTGGTTTGTTACAGAAATTAAGTTTAATTGAAAAAGGACAGTCTAGAACCCACTAGTGACCATGCAATGGTGGTTTCACCAATTTAACTAAATCAATTTAGAAACTTATTTAGTTAAATTGGTGTATTTTCTGTTTGTAGAATGAGGCTAAATCATTTCCCTTTGCTATTTTTTAGAGGCGGAAATTTGACCACACTTTGAGCTTATTTAACAATGCTCATCTCCTATCCTGTGACCAAGAGCATATCAGGAGTTGTTGGAACTTAGTTACTCAGCTGCTTAAATATTTTTTCCCTCTTGGACAGCTGGTCAAATCCCAAAATGGATCTGTCTGCAGAAAAATGAAGTGCTTATGATGACTAGCGAGCTTTTCAGCTCAATGCAATTGCACTGTCTGGCTGTTATGCTAGCCTAATATTTGACAGAATATGAACTAAAATAATCCTCAAGAACTAAGAGGAAGTGTTGTTAGTCTAGTATCCATTCCTTTCTTCATTTCTTTTCTTTTTTTTAAAACCTTTTTACACTTGTGGTGTCCATTCCACTCTCCTTCATGAAAGTTCAGTGCCAGTTGCTAAAGGGTAGAAGCAGAAAACTTGTTCCCATACCTTCCATGAACTTTCAGCAGCTGGTGTTGTAAACTTACGTTATTCTCCTCTTTCAGACAGCCAAAATATTTGTCCTTTACCATCTTCTCCATTCAGGGATAGAGTATAATGAAAAAGGGCAGTGGAAATGAAAAGCTGTTTTGCTTTGACATTTTAAGGTTTCCAAGTGCCCACTAATTGATCTATTCTTCCCTTAATTCATGAATACAACCGAAATTAATCTTAGTGGGAACTGTATGTGTATATTATCAAAAGAAGAATAATCCAAAAATTTAGACTTAATAGAGTGTTGTTATACATGATTTGTACGCTCTATTGTAGATTCTTAATTTGCTGCATGTATCACTTCAAATTTTTATTTAGGATTAAGTATAAACTACTCATTTGTTATTGAAATAACACACAAACCACAAATTTCTCTCCCTTTAAATCTGATGTTTCAGTTTTAATAGGACAATAAATATATGTCAGATACCAGCTAATGGTGGGGTTTTCAGTGGGTCTCGGTCAGACTCTACTTACCTTAAAGTCTATGAAAAACTCCCAGGCTTTTTAGACATCCCACTCTTTCATGCCATGCTATTTATTGCATTGTCCTTAAAAGTATTGGGCCAGCATTGAGAGAGAGAGAGAGAGCAGGGACATTGGCAGCTTCATCATGTGTGGCACAAAATCTGCTAGCCAGAGCAGGGTTTCATGGGGTGGTCTTGGTAGATGTGTCCTGGGGCTCAATGAGCTACATATACTCCTAGCTCATGAATGCTGTAGCTACAAGCATGAAAGGTAGCTTGCAGAGAGATTATTACTTTTGTCCCTTTAGAAGGCACACAGTGTCTCCTTGGAGCTTTGGTGCAGGTCATCTTCTCTAGCGCTTTGTGAACATAGAGGGCCTGGTCCAAAACCTATTGTAGCTAATCAGAGTGTATTTATTAGAGTCAATGAGCTTTTGATCAGGCCCCAAAACTGGATTCTTGCTCTGCAGTTGCACAAAAGAGGGCAGGATCTGGCTTTCAAAGAAGGTTTTATTCTGTAGTCACATACATGGCGTATTCTGAGACATGCCTGAATGAAGACATTTCCCAGCATTGCTATACAGGAATAATTATTTCACTACAGTTATACCCGTATAAACCCCATTCCAGAATAGTAGATTTTATTCCAAAATAACGACTTGCCAAACATTTTACACTGGTGTAAGTGGAGTGGTATAATTACTCTGAATTCTGTGAAATTTCCCCTCATAGACAAGCTGTTAGATCTTGAAGCTATTTGTTTACCAAAACTAAATAACATGGAATTCCTCTTCGATCGACACCCATTTTTAATTCAAAGCTTTCTATTTTATAGCAAGTAGCTTCACTCAAAAACCTACACTTTTCAGGGTGATGCGTGAGTAGCCCTAATGCGAAGATGAAGGTGCTTCATTTCCAGTGTAGGATGTTTTGCATGCAGAAAGAGCCAGCCGTGCCCTTTCAGTCAGAATGACCTTTATGTTGTATTACAGCCATATAAGAAAGAACAAAAGTAAGGGCCTACGGTCAGATTACATAGCGTGTGCCTACTAAGTAGCAGACTGTTTGTGGACACAAAATGGCAGCTGCCTCTCCAGTGGGAAGGGGGATTTCTTTCCATTTAAAAGTGCTGTACACTGAAAAGAAGTCATAATTGGTGTAAGCTGTATATACTACATAACTGTAGTAGGTTCGGAGAGAAATTCTTGCTGAAGCACAAAACAACATACAGTAAAGTATGGGGAACCAAGCTGTGTGCTAGGGAACAGTGTAAGAGCATATGCCATTCAAGTGTTGAATGCAGAGCAAAAGTGGCGCGTGGAGTTCTGTAATGTAGGTTATGGCCACATCCATCTTGAAGGTATGCTGAGTCCATAGGCCACATCTCTGTATTGGAAGCACAACAGGCTTTTTTTTTTATGCTCATGCCAATGAGAGACAAGGCTGTGAAAAACTTTCACCTGATGTGCATCTTGCAGTTTTAGTTATATAAAACAATATTTGATGAGTTTTGTATTTTTCAGTAAGTGTTATGGTAATTTATTCCAAGAGAATCAATTCTACAGCAACCACAGGAGACTGAAATGTACCTTCTTCTCTCTCAAACAGATTAGCAAGAGACACTTTTCATCTGCCTGGTGATAAGAGAGTAAAAAGGATATGAAGATACATCAGATTTGCTGGAACTTTTTCTTTCTTCTGACCTACTGCAAACCTGCCAACCATTTATATCCAGGAAACATTAGGTTCACTTGAAGGACTGCTGATTTGTTCTTTCTACTCCTAACCTTGTGAGCAGATAGTATAAAGATTCTTTTTCAAGAGCTCTTCAAGGTGGTTAGCTTAGATAGATATTTGTCTGTCTTATAAACTGGAGTGCTAAACAACCCTGCTTTCTGCATTGCTTATTGTACTCAATCCACTTTTAGGAAAAAGTGGTGGGTTTTTTTTATCTCTGGATCTTTTTTGCTGCCTAGTTTCAATTCAATATCATATGGACATTTGGTTTAGACTGGATAATAGCTTCTCAAGTAAAATAGCCCCTGAGAGACATTCACTCTGCAGGGAAACCAGGCTTTAGTGGTCACAACAGCTGGGGGAAGACCACCAAATGTAAACATTTGAACAAACATACATTTGCTTTGAAAGAGAGAGAGCGCGAGAAAAGGGAGGCCAATGGTAGGCTGATGAAATCAAAGGATATTTTGTAGTTGATCCGTCCTTCAGCTTTAGTTTTTATTTATTCATTAGAAAATAAGTTACTAGTTTAACAGGAAAGGTTTTCAAAAATAGGTTCCTAAGGCAATGTTTACGGGTACATATTTAGTCCTGTTGGGATCCAGGAAGTGTGTGGGTGGAAGCTAAAGGGATCCCCCGCCCTGCAGCCTAAGGGGAGGATCAACAGGTCCGAGATTCCAAATGATTGTGGGGGACAACTAATGAGATAACA
The DNA here is from genome assembly GCA_007922305.1 of Dermatemys mawii. Classification (NCBI taxonomy): domain Eukaryota; kingdom Metazoa; phylum Chordata; order Testudines; family Dermatemydidae; genus Dermatemys; species Dermatemys mawii. The sequence goes on along the minus strand of ML677336.1, from coordinate 9,024,368 downwards.
GGAATGGGAGTGAGATCACAGAGTTAAATGAAGGGAACCTGATGGGGACCCCGAACAGAGAACCCTAGACAGCACTCACTGCTCCTCGAAGGTGTCAAGGGAGCCAGTAGATGCCACCAAGAGGAACTCTGCCTGTCTACATGAATGAATCGAGGAGCATAAATAGTTCCCACAGTCGCAAGAAACCCTGTCAGCCAACTGCCTCTCCCTGGTTTTGTAGATGGCCATTTTGACCAGGGCTAGGAGGAGGTTGACAAGGAGGGCCCGTGACTCTGTGGGGCCACAGCTAGCGAGTGCGTAGATGAGAAGGTCAGGGGAAAAGTGCAACCAAAAATAATAATATATCTAGGTGGAGCTGGAATAGGGGCTGCAACCTGGCACCAGATATATGTGCACCAGGGTCTCCCTCACAACACAAAAGGGGCAGGTGTCTGGGATAGGAGTGAACCACACCAAGTACATGCCCGTGCTCATGACTCTGTGAAGGAGCTGCCAGCTGATGTCCCCAGGGGGTCTTGGAATGAGGGTGGAATATAGGCTGGCCCAGTGGGGCTTCTCATCCTTCATGTCGGGGCAGGATGCAAAGGTGAGGACGTGGAGGGGGCGGAGCATGAGCGTGTACAGACGTTTTCTTGGTGCGGTCTGAAACCCAACAATTCATGCAGCTGGCTCACTGTAAAGGGATGGGATGACTGGGTAGGCCCACACAGTGGGGGCCTGATGAAAAAGTCTGGAGGGCCTGGGGTCTAGGAGGGGCAGTGCGTGCCCTCCCGCAAGCCCTGGTCAAGGAAAAGCCGAGCAGTGGGCGGTAAAGTAGCCCTCACCTCTTGAAGTACTCGCTGGGGAGTACGAGGGCTGGAGTACCTCATGCCACTCAGGTGACTTCTGGTGCACCGAGGGGGACTCCACCACCTGCACATGGAGCTGGGGTTGTAGCAGGGGCTCCGTGAGGAGATCGGTCCCTTTGGTGGCCACCATGAACCTGGTCACCAAAAGCAGCCCAGAGCAGTTTAGTGACCTGATGTTCCAACATGCTAAGCACACAGACATTGACTAGAAGCAGGTAGGTGCTCAGCACTTTGCATGTGCATTGGATACTTCACAGACACTGGCATTTGAAATTTGGCCATCTAACTTAGCTTTGTAGACCCCATTTGACTTCACCATGTGCACACATTCCCAAATATCTGACGGGTAGATGGGTTGATCTGTTGGTATAAAAATCACATAAGGTCACCGTTTGTTAATATTTTTGCATTAAACAGCAAGTTTGATGACACCGGGTATCTGTTGGACATGCGGTGTGTTATTGACAGCGTTGGAGGCAAAATGAAGAAGAAATGGACTGCAGAAGTCTTTCCTTTTAATTTCTTATTGTCGATTGTTTAAGGTGTTTTTGGTGGATGGGATGTGTCCTGTTTCACACTTAAATGTCACTTAAACATGATTTTTGTTTGCTAATATTCTGCAACAGCAGCAGAAATAAAAGCACGTTAATGGTAGATGTGCACATCAGGGAATATAGACTACTTTGTGTTTACACTAAGAAGGCTTTAAGGATACAACAAGCACAGTGCTTACATACCATTCCCTCTCTGGATTGAAAAAGCTTCATCAGAAAGTGGTGAGAGCAAACCTGTGGTTGTGAGAGCGCTACATGGACTCAGTTCTCAGGCCATGTCTACACTACAACATTATGTCAACTCATGTTACATCCTCGCTGGCTGCCATCTCTGACTCATTCATGGAGCCTGAACAGTGCTGCACTATTGTCATGAACTTTGCAAGCACAGGGTGCATGGCCCGGGTGTAGGACTGCCAACCCTCCCAATTATGTCATGAGTCTCCCGGAATTGGGCTGTATCTCTCGGAGGCTACTGAAGCCAAACTGGGAGCTTTCAGGCCGCTAAAAGTCTGGTGGTGCAGCAGGGCGAAGGCAAGCTCCCTATCTGCCCCCTGTGCCCCTATGGCGGGGCGGGGGAGGGAGGGCGAAATCTCCATGTGCTGCCCTCATACTGAGCACTAACTCTGCAGCTCGTATGGGCTGGGAACGGTGGCCAATGGGAGTTCCCAGGGAGGAGCCTGCAGGCAGAGACAACATTCAGTGCTGCCTGCCCCACTTCCCCACTATTGATACACCAGGTGCTTCTGGCAGCAGGGCCAGGGCAGACAGGGAGCCTGCCTCAGCCCCGCTGTGCCATCGCCCAGGAGCCACCCTTCACCTCCCTCCTGCAGCCCAACTCCCTGCCTCAGCTGTGAGCGCCCTCCTCCACCCAAATGCCCTCTCAGAGCTTTCACCCCTCACACCTCCTGTCCCAGGCTCAGCCCAGAGCCCACACTATGAACCTTTCAGTTCCAGCCCAGAGCCTTCACTCCCTCCCACACCCCAACCCCAGCCCGGTGAAAGTGAGGGAGGGTGGTGGAGTGAGCGGGGTTGGGGGTCTTGGGGAATGGGTAGGGCAAAGGTGTTTGGCTGTGTGTGATTAGACAGTTGGCAACCCTATCCGGGAGTATTTGCAGAACCACACAAAGCCCCGCAGTGAGTGGGACACATGACCAGTTCTTCGAGGTGAGAGTGCTGTCAGATGTAGTGGGAACCAATTCAGTGCTGTTGGTGGCAGTCCTGGAGCAGCTGCAGATAGTGGAGTGCCATGTCTGGGCCCAAGAACCAAGCACTCAACGGTGGGATTGCACTGAAATGCACGTTTGAGATGACAAGCAGTGGCTGCAGAACTTTTGGATGGTCACGACCACATGCCCTGGATCTGTGCATCGAGCTCCCTCCCGCCCAGGGACACCAAAACCAGAGCTGCACTGACAGTGGAGAAGTGAGTGGTGAGCACACACTGGAAACTTGCAATGCCAGATTATGGTGAGGCAGGAATTAATTTGGAGTTGGGCCAGCCACCGCAGAAGCCATTATGATATGTGTGTGTGCAGGGCCATGAATCACTACCCACAAGACTGGGATATTGTTGCGCACTGAGACCCAACGATTATAGCTGCCTGCTCTGTCCTGCATGATATCTATGGCACAAAGCAGGAAACGTTTCCACGACGGTAAGGTGATGTGCCTTTCTGCTGAACCTGACCAGACAGATACACGGTAGAAGCGCTCACTGCAGAGCTTAGAGGGAGGTTTTGAAAGACCATTTTAACACTGAGCCATAGTAGTGTGCTCTACCTGACCCTGTTCTTTTGTGACCTGGCAGGACTCGTGTGGTGATGGCTGTACATATAGGAATATAACATTGTCAATGCGCCTAGTAATTGTATTTGTGAATGGTCCTGTGAGTTGTGTGATACTGTGCAGTGAAAGGTAATCAGTTTCTTCTGGTACCTGGCAGCCTCTGCTGGGAATTAATAAAGATGAATTCATATTCCAAATAATAGAATTTTTATTCTATAACAAAGTCAGTGCAAAAAACCCCCATGCAACATTAACACAAATACATAAGTTTTGTTCTCACTTTATTACATTTTATTTCACATACACTGACCCACAAATGCCCACAGTTGGTGTTTGTGTACGGGAAGGTGGGGGTGTGATCTCCCCTGTGGGGGTGGGGGGGAGTGGACAGGGTAGTACAGTGACCCCAATGTCACATAGAGTATTGTGGGGGAGTGGTTAGGAAGGGCCCAATATGAAGTTTGTCAATGGGTTGCAGAAAGAGGCAAACCTAGACTTGTCAAACCTGCAGCTCCACCAGCCGCCTGAGCAGCCCCCATTATGTTCTGGGGCACCATCTCATTTTCCTGCGGGGATGCCTGAGCCTTTCTCCGCTCTGCTCTTGCTTTTGTTGGGCTGTCTGCAATGGGCACCTGCCAAGTCCTGTGCTCATCGTCTGATGCGCCACTAGTTGCAGGAACTCTTCGAACTTGGCACCCCCCCTTCTTTCTCCTCCTCATCTGGCCCAGGCGTTCCCTGGGTACAGAGGAGGAAACAGTGAAGGCTGCAGTGGCAGCAGCTGAAGATAAAAACTACCTAGCTACCAGTGTCAGCATAGTCATTACAGAAAGTGAAATTTAAGATGCCAGACTCGCTCTCCTTGCTCCCCCTCTAGTTTTAAGCGCTCCATTCTCACTTCTGCATGGGACTGCTGGAACAAGGCATCAGTCCCAGCATTAGCCATGGGGAGTCTGGCCTGCCTGGAATTGAGGAAATAAAGAAGGAATTGATCAGTTGCATGATTCTAGTGGTAGACGCCGGTGGCACTGAACACTGGCACAGTTTTCCACAGGCTGGGGTGATTTTAGCATGTATCTCACTCCTGAGGGTAACAAAGGCAGAGAGAGCCCAGCTACTGCTGGTGTCCCGAAGCCATCCAGGTCTGTATGCTGCTAGCCTGTGTACTGCAACGGTGCCTGATGAAGTTATTGTTCAGTGGTGTGGGAACGTGTCCTACGGCAGAGGAAGAAATAAGGCAGCCCTCCCTAGAAACCTTGGGCAGAGGATTCCTAACTCTAGAGGGGAATGGAAAGCAGACAGCAACTCTGCTTCGCTTAGTTGGACACTACCTCTTCTAGCATGAGCACATTTAATGAAAGGAAAAAAGATGCATCCTGCTGTTCGGTGGGGGCCAGACCTGTAACTGAAAATTTATCTACTCGCCTCATCCCCACCCCAAGATTCCTTCTGCATCAGGCTCACTCGTGCGAACTTGCTGGACTGCAGTTGGGTCAAAAACACATCCTGGCTCACTGCACAGCTGGGCTCCCCCAGTGGTCTGTCCCCACACCGCTCCTTGTCTGCTGCCACCTTCTCCTCACTGTTCAGGGCAGGGACCTGTGACTGAGATTCCAGGTATCCCTGGAGTTTAGGGGTCCCTGTCATGTATGGCATTCAGCTTTTTATCAAAGTACGAGGTCTGTGGCTCAGAGCCAGCTTAATTGTTGGCCTCCTTTGTCTTCTGGTATGCCTGCCGCAGCTCCTTGGTTTGCACATACCCTGCCAAAGCCCTTCTCCTGCAACCCCTGAGCAGTCTGCTCGTAGATGCTGTTTGTACAGCTGGTTCAGAGACGTGCCTACACAGCCTCTTCCCTCCATGGTTCCAGGCTATCCAATCTCTCACTCTGATGTGCCTACACCATTGTCAGCTGGGAAGTTGCACTCATCTGTGGTGTTGGGTGCGCTTGCCAAGTCGGGCAACCAGGAAAAGGCATTGAAAGATTTGTGGGATTTTTCAGGAATGGAGCAGGGGGCTCCTGGTCTCTGTTCACAATGGTGACCAGCGCACTCAGTATGAACATTGTGTGACAGCTGCTCGAGGACAGTTAGGGTCACGCTAAGTAACACAGTGTCTACACTTGCACTGCATCGATCTAAGTGCATCAACCATGGCTTGATGCCACTTACTGAAGTGCTTACAGCAGTGGGAGACCAATCTGAGAGTTGTGCACATGCCTGCCAAGTCAACATAAGCTGCCTTGCGTCAGTGTAACTGTGTAGTATAGACCAGGCCTCAGTAACTTCTAACGAACTGCTGCTAAGAAAAATATAAAATGTGTATGGTACTTTAATATATTTACGTGCAGTACCTAGAGATTCCAGAGGTGAAAAGCCATAGCTTCAGCTGTTAAGCTACGAAGTAGCCTCTCCCTTCTGTTAATAGTAACACAAGCCTGAACTTGATGTTATGTGATAGCCTACTCTGTTATTAATTGGAACCAGTTGCACAACATTTTTCAAATTGGTCTTCTATGGCCCCGTACTGGACACGTATGAATGTTATGTACTCTGTGTTTCAAGCTCAGCTGCTTTGTAATCAAATGCCAACATGTACGTGACTGGTTTGAAAGTCTCTACCATATTTGTCACCCCAAGCAACCCTCTCACTCTTTTGCTCTGTTGTTATAGGAGGACCCCACTTTTCTCTCAGGTTTAACAACAAAAAAAGTTGATAGCTGTGAAAATCAAGCTGCATAGAAACAGACAGGCTGCTGAGGTTGGACAAGCTTCCACGCTGAAACTGGTTTTCATATTTAAATTGTTGACACTGGGAATTATTCAGTATCTGCTACCAGAAGATTATGCCTGGCACTATACAATAGCAGCATTAGTCAGAGACCCTTTTTCTGTCCTTCACTCCACAGCTGCTTCTTATAATCTGCAAACAGTTGTGGATTTGAAGTTCTTTTTATACTGTCTCAGATCACAAAAACATTTTCTAATGTTGTGATTGTTTATCTGGCAATTCAGGGCCCTTAATTAGCATGAACACTTTTTCCTTCTCTTGTTATTTGAGATTAGTTTTGTGTTAGAGTCCATGTCCCTGCTTCTCCTAGGGGAGTTACAGCTTGTTAGGTCTGCCCCACTGCTTTCTCTCCATGGAAAGTTATATTAGCTCTGTGAGACTCCAAGGATTCAAGTTCCCAAATAAGAGTTTGAAAAGCAAAGGCAGTTGGTGTAGAAGTTGACAGGAATTGAGTGAGAGAGAAAACAGGATTATTATTCAAAATCAAAGGGATGGTAAGAGACATGACTAAAATCAGTAAAGCGGTTCAAACTATGATTAACAAGGATCTAAATTAAGGCAAAGGGAGTGGATTAAATTGCAGCTGCTAAATTTTGGTTCAACATTCCTCACAATTTTTATACCCTCCAAGATAAGGGCCAGATGCAAAGTGCAAGGAAGACAATGGAAGTCATTGAGCTGACATCTGTGGATGTGAAGTCAGGCCCTACAGACCAGATCCTGAGCTGATATCAGTTGAAGTTTTTGGAACTATGTCAACTTACATCAGCTGAAGATGTGGCCCTAACAAAGCAAACAGGGAGGAGATGGGTTTGTATTAGTCTTTTTCTGATTGTGGCATGTAAGTTGAACATAATATTTCTGTCACTCTTCATTTAAAAGCTCTGGGCTTCATTTGCCTTTGCTCACATAGGAAGACTGCAAAATAGCATCAATTTGTGGGCATGGTAACTGAAGAAACATTCATCCTTGGGGCATGGATGGCAGGCAGGCCTAGAGCTGCTGTTCTCTCACCGACATTTCAACAAGTCGGTCGGCTTTAAATTGTGGTCCTGGCTCCACAGGACTCTAACCAGCTAAGACTGCTTGGTGAATGTATATCCCCTGGTCACCATCACTACAGCCCCCTGTCCAGGCCTCTACCCATTGTGGGGGGCTGCAGTACTTGGCTACATGCCCACCCATGCTGCTGGGGTTGCATATACCACTGCAATCCCTTTGTACCAGACCTTTCATTCTTGGTCCCCTGAATTACAGTAGCAGCATCTAGCCAGACATTTTAACGAGTTTTTTCCTTTTTAAATACAATGGGCAAACAATCAGCTAAGTGAAGTGCAGAAACAACATGCCATGTCCTATAGCTACATTGAAAAATAGAGCCTAACACAAGCAAAGGCATTTAGTTGCTCTGTATTTATTTATACAGTCAATAGTAAAGATGAAGTTGTGTTCAGTCTGGAGGGACGTCCCATGCATGTAACCAAACCATTAAAATGTATCATTGAGTTCACAGAACTGGTAATATGGTATCATTTGATCACATAATGCAAGTTTTGATTGCAAAGGTCCTGCATACATTAGGATGAAAAGTGAAGTCTTTTTCAGGGGGTTACAAATGGACTTCTAAACTGACATAGTTTAGCCTTTTGTTCCACAAAGCACTATAACATAAAATGTGGAAAAATTAGAATAGATATTAGGAAAAAAACTAACTGTAAGGATAGTTAAGTCCTTGAATGGGCTTCAAAGAGTAGTTGTGGAAGCTGCAGCACTGGAAGTTTTTAAGAACAGGTTTGACAAACAGGCGACAGGGCTGGTCTAGACTTACTTTGTGCTGCCTCAGAGGGTGGGGCAGGAAGGAGCGTAGACGGGATCTGGACTTGATGATCTTGCCAGCCCTGTGTTTCTGTACAACATCAGAAACTGGGTAACAAATCAACCAATAAGAACAACAAGGAAAATTCTTCCCTTTGCAGAGGCTCAGCACAAAGGCAATGAACCACTTGCGTATGTTGCAGTTTAGCCTCCACCCAGGGCTTACATGGCAATCAGTTGGTTCCTGGTCCTTGTACTGGGTCTCTGCACAAAGGTGTATTTCAAGCCAGAGGAATGAAATCCAGATACTAGCAAATACCCAGGCAGTAGGAAACAAGACACATGTGACATTAATCCAGGCAGATATCCAAGCTTGAGACCTAATGGTGCATGAATTCCTCTGTTGCACATCTTGCTTTTTAACAAAGAAGGTGCACTTCCTCCCCCGCACCACCCGCAACCATCTCAAAACTGAATGCCTGTTGCACTAAGAAAGATGCTACTCTGTGGCTCCAGTTATAAGCAAATGGGGACCAGGGAAGGCATAATGAAGTGGTCAGTGATGGCTTATAGTTTGTTCAGGGCATGGAAAAAATAGTCATGACCTTTCAGAGAAAAGCTGTAGCAAATGCCAAATATGCATATGCTCTCTTCTAATGGGAAACCACAAGAAGTGAGCAAGGCACATTTTAAAGTGCCCCTTTCCCCCACGATACACCGCAAAACTGGTATTGCTGGGGTGAAGTCATTGTACCCTTGAGGGCAACATGCCACAGTAGTGACAAACTGAAACCATTACATTGTAAATGCCACATTGACATCATACTAACAATGCTTGGCAACCTGTAAGTGATAGGCTGTGAGGTCTGGTCCACATCATTGAGCAAATGGATACTGAGACCAACTTCAGAACTGGTGACAGCAGTTTTGACACCATTTGGTTAGTCCAACCAGCTCAGATAAAAATGTAACTTTCTCTCTTTGAAAGACTATCTGCAAATAACTTCTTCTGATGTGCTGTGACCTCCTGAGTCCTTTATTAGGCTAAGTGAAACAAGAGAATACCACGAGACATGCCCCATGTGCCTAACACTACAGACTTCAGCTGGAAATGGACCATCACCAAAAGCTTGAACAGATCCCACAAAAAGCAAGCCTGTAATCCAAGTTATTGGCACAGGTCTCATTGACTTGAGTGAGCAAAGGCTCATGCTCAGTTTGCAAAATACTTTCTCGAGAGGCACTGTTGTCTACTGACCAGAACACTGGCTTGGGAGCAGGGAGACTAGGTGCTATTGCTTGCTTTGCTCTGTGACTTCTCTGTGCCTCTTCCTCCCTTTACACCCTTTGTTTGTCTTGCCTATGTAGGTCAATCTCTTCTGGACACAGCTTGTCTCTCACTATGTTTGTGAAGGCCCTGATATTTGCTGAGGTCTCCACGTGCTACGGTAATATAAATAACTCTAAGACCACTTCCTGGCTAAAAGTGAAAAGAGATTGTTGCTGGTTTGCAGATGAAGTGAAATGTGCATAAAAGCATTTTGGCATGTTGAGTCAAACTGTTTGCAGAGCTCTATTTTTTTACTGATAGTGACCCTCAGAATAATGAATGTTGCTCTTTTTAAAAAAGTGACATTTTGGCGAACTCTTTTCAGTACATACTGTCTGCTTTTCTCCCCATTCATCCGACTGTGCTAATACAGGATTACTCCCACACAAAGACACCTCACAGAAGGAAGGTGCTTTGTTCAGAAATAAAGGACTCCCTTTCAGTGATCGCTCACATGTTGGCCAAGACAATGATTAGCAAGTACTTTACCAAAGAATTTCAAGGACAGAAACACGCAATAGTTGAGTGAAGACAATACATCACACCTGAAGCCAAAATGACTCATTCTGTTCAGAAGCCTGGTGGGAGATATCAGCATTAGCACAACCCTGCTGTGTAGCAAAAGGAATCAAAATGGGGAAGTGGCTTGTGTGTTGTACGATGGTGAGAGACACTGTAGCTGGAGATCAGCTCATGAAGTGACTAGGTAGGGGATTTATGTCTCTTTCTTTAAAGCTCCACTAGTTGTCTGACCACTTGAAATAGGGCTGGATTAACTTTTTGTGGGCCCGGCCCTAAACACATTTGTGGGCCCCCCTGGGGAATTATTGTAAAAGACAGGAAACAGTTGATCAGCAGCAGCTCCTGCTGCCGGCTCTGCAAAAAAAATTGCTGATCCCCACCCATCCCACAAGGGCCCCATAAACAGTTGGCTGGTGCTGGAGGGGCATGCCTCATCGTCCGATTACACCTCCTTCCCCAAGGCCCCTCTCAGGAGCAGCAAGTGTGCTGGAGAGTGCTGCTCTTCCACCTCCCTCCTGCCGGGAGGGGAGACAGCTGATTGGCACGGCCAGCCATAGCAGCAGGGAGGGAAGGAGAGAGGGGGATGGGAAAGTCTGGGCCCCTTCAGAGCATGGGCCCCTGGAGCCATGGCACCAGTGGCTCTCTGGTAAAGCTGCTACTGACTTGAAATGTGCATTAGATAGCTACTTACACAGATCGTCTGCATATCTGTTCCAGCTTGATTAATTTTACGTACTGCAAAAATAATCCATGGCAATACTCTGATTGTTTCATCGCTTCTGCCAAAGTGAAGGAAAAAAAAATCAGTAAATAATGTATAAGCACCTTCATTAAATGTAGAACATTGTCCCTTAAGAGCTTTAGAACAATAACATTTTCACTAAGAATACTCATAAAGTGTTCAGGGGTTTTTTAACAGATGAGAAGAAAATGCAGTGCATCTTTTTTGAGCATCCTATGGAATATGAGAGTCTTTTCACTACCAGATCAGTGCTAGTGTTATTCCTAGTTTGTTTTTTTTGCCTCTAACACCCTGTGACATGCATTCTAAATGAATGCCTTTGGGGAAAACAGCTATTTGACAGTTGAGTCGTATTCCCCGGGTCACTTATTGGTGAACATGTGCTGCAGGTTCTCCTTGGTGCCCAATCCACAGAGGATGAATCTGTTACAGGTCCAGTTAAAGAGCCTCAGGTCCACAGTTCAATCTTTGGTACATTGCCCAAGATGGCAGTTGTCCTTTGTGGGGTCACATGTGCAACTCAAACAGCTGTGGGCCTAAGACACTTAGTACAAGCTCTTTTGATCAGAGATGAAGACAAAGATGGCAGCTGTCAGACAAACACATCCCTCTTGTCTCCTCTGAGGGTATAAACAGCCCTATTTGAAGAAGAAACAACGTGGGTCTTGTGAACAGTACAAGGGGTGTTGCCTATGGGGTTAGGGTGCCCAGATATACGAGTTTCCACTGCACCACTCCATAGAGGAAATGTCTGGAGCAGGTGGAGAGTTAGTAGATTTTATCTATTATCCTTACTACCATATGTGAGCAGTGTACAGATATGGCTGGGAGGCCCCCATATGCCTAGATGCTAAATCACATGGAAAATAACGTCACACCCTGAGCAGAGGATATGGCATCAGTTTCAGCATTACTTTGGCATATTTTGGTAGAGGTTAGTGAAGGAAATGCTGACAAACCATAATACTAATCAGATAGCTGTTTCAGACTATTTTAAATTATTAAATTTACATGAAGATAGAGAATAGTCCATTCTAATATACAGTTCCACAGTATTTTTATAATAAATTCAATTTTAATTTTTTTAAAAAACTCTCATAGGTAAATATACAATTCAATTATGTCATTCTGAAAAAGTTATAAAAAACACAACCCCATCAATTACATCATAATATATCAGCTAAAGAGATGAATGCAAAAGCAGAGAAAACAGCAGGAAGAGGACAAATCATTCAAATGATAGGAGGTTTGACTTTTTAAAATCCTGCATCAGTTAAAGATTTGATCCCTCTCCTCTCTGCTCCTCAATACCAAGGATGAGCTTGCCTTATGATATAAAAATAGTTTTGTTACATCAGAAATCATAGGAGAGCGCATACATCTGAAAATATGAAACATAACATCATAGAATAAGCAACTGAATTATACTGATAATACAAACAAAAAAACATGAATAGATGCAGCCAGGAAGACAGACAATCTTTTATTGATGGAATGTATGCATTAAATTTTCAGGCTAAATGAGTTTCTCGGTGGTCAGTCCATTCCACTGAATATTTAGTTCACGTACTATAGTGAGGGGGACCATCTAGATAAAAAGAAAACAAGAGATATTTTTTCCTTCCATCCTGTTTAATCTACGGAGGTACCAAGATATTTAGACCTGGCTAAATAGCGATAGTCAGGGCTTCTTTGTTATTTATACCCAAGCAAAAGCAGAATGCTAGGTGGACTGCTAGGTACAGACTTGGCATGGGATTATTTAGTAGCACACCCTGTATTCTATTGTTACGAGATATCAAAACAGTCCTTCAGAGATGCTGGTTTGAAATAAGACTCACACAACCAAACAGACACAAACTCTGAATTAATAACACTTTTTATACTCCATGTAGTATTTCAGTTGGGCCCAAGACTCCTGTAGAGCTATAACTTCAAAGTGAGAGGTATTAACAAACAGGAAGAAATTGGGCATGGCCACAGTAAGGGTAAGTAGAAAGAAATACATGCAGTTACAGAGGTTTTTTTCCCCCCAGTTAAATGTGCGTTTATGATGTCAGTTCTGAAATCCTCTATCATACAGAAAAATTGCAGCAAAAACAACAACAATGTAAGCTTCCCTGGGCAGAGCATATCTGTGCTCTCCCCCTTGGTGGGACAGAGCAGATCAGCCTCCCTTTCCAATCCATCCTTGGATGCTGTTGAGATTGACAATGAGTGTTGTGACAAAGCTCCAAGTCTGTCCTTGTGGGTCCTGCGCTTCCTGGCAGATTTAGGGGCCTCAGAAACTCATCTAGGCCCCAGAGTGACCTCCCTTTCTCAGTATAATTGGCAAGAGTCACCACCTAGTGAGTTGCCTTCATCACAGGCCAGTATGGAAGATGGAAAAGGGGGGAGCCCGGGCCCACCCTCTACTCCGGACTCCAGCCCAGGGACCCTAATAGTATCAGCTAAGATGGCTGACCTTTTAGGCACAAAACACAATACAATTCCCTGGGCTACTTCCCCACAGCAGTCCCTGCTTCTTCAAACTCCACTTCACCCTTACCTCAGGGCCTCCTTCCTTCAGTATGATATGTTGTCCTACACTCAGTCTCACCAACAGCATAACTTCTTTCCACAGCTCCTGACACCCACAGCCCACCTGACTAACTGGGAGGTTTTTATCTGGATTCAGCCAGTCCCTGATTGGCTTCAGGTGTCCCAATTAGGCTAGCTGTTTCTACTCCTTTCTAGAAGGTTCTTAATTGGCCCCAGGTGTCTTGATTGGTCTGGCGTAGCCTTTGTTTGGCTATCCAGGGAACAAGGACCTGCACATCCTAAGGCTGATATACCTGCCTTCCAGCACTCTCCTATATCCTTCTGGTCTGACTCCGTCACAGTGTGCAATTAAAATGGCCATTGTATTTGACAGTATGATGCAGATACTGTTCACTCACAATTGGACTGAGACTATCAACCTATTTCACATAAGCCAGTACAGTTTTGAGATGATAATGGCTTCTGGTTGCAACAAACTAAGCTGGCTGGATTTCAGTGACCAACCTAGAGGTGAGGAGCACTCTCCCTCATGCCTGATCCCCTTAAGTCATAGCGGGTATGTCTACACACTGCAATTAAACACCCATGGCTGGTCTGTGCCAGCTGACGTGGACTCAGGCTAAGGGGCTGCTTAACTACCATATAGACCTTTGGGGTCAGGCTACAGCCTGAGCTCGGGAACCCTCCCACCTTGCAGGGTCCTAGAGCCTGGCCCTGGACTCCAACCCAAGCCTACCCGTCTACGTTGCAATTAAACAGCACCTCAGGCCATGAGCCTGAGTCAGGTGTCTAATTGCAGTGTTGACGTACCCATTGAGCCTAAAGCCCCTTGAAATCTGTGAAAAGATTCTTCCTGACTTGGCATCATACCCTTGGTCCCCTGAAATGTATACATTGTACATCGGAGTGCCCATGCTTTCTTCTCTATACCTGTTTTTTAAAACAAAAACATTTCCATCTTTTCCTCATATGCTTCTATCATCGTCCCCATTATTGCTGCTCTTGAGGTCCTTACATTTCAGTTTTTGCCTTCACAGAGCTACTATGGCCTGACCAAATACAGCACATGGCAGTAAATACAAAGATTTCACCCATAAATGCAAAGATTTCACCTCCTGATGAAACTTGCGGCATTCTAGTTCAGTTATTTATATCAGTACTAAGGAAAATGCATCTTCAAGCCACTTAATACATGGATACTAGTCACTTGTATGATATTTTGCTTAATGACTGTCAAGTAAGTAATGACACATGTATAAGCACCTGAAAACAAGTGGGTCATCTACGGTAACGTGGGAAAATGTTTCAGATTACAGGAACATCTTTCTGAAAGAACTACATCAAAATTCAGTATGAAGTTCTCTTCTCAAACCACAGCTCTGTTCTCTTGACTTTATAATTCACAGCATATTCAAATAATGCAAATCTGTTGAAAGGCTCAAATGTAGCATGTCGTCTCACCAGAGGAATCAGCATACTCCATACACAGTCTGGAATAGTCACAACCAACTAGGGTACATTCTTATTTCAGCTGCAAATTCCTATGTAATCCTTCTTTTAAAGTGAATGGTTACCGCACAAATAGATACACGTCTTAAATTATCTCTGAAATAGTGCACCTTTTCTAAAGGAAAAACACTTACAGCATTTCATGTACCATTAACTTTTTTTAGTCTTTTAAGTAAATAAAATGCAACAACAGTGAAGCTAATTTAATGTTTCCTTCAATATGCCATAAAACTAGATACCTCTATGGCCCTCATCACCATAGCATCGGGACCCCCAACAACCACTCCTGAACTGCCCTCACACCACTGTAGTGAAATAGGGAGATGCATCATCCCCATTTTATAGCCAGAGAACTGAGACATGGTGAGATTAGAGGCTAGAGCGACAAACTGATACTTTTTTGTACCTAAGTCCAAAATGTAGAGTCTCAAACCCCCTGCTCAGCTGCCGCCAAACCTTGTAGACACCTAAAGTCCTTAGAGGTGGGATTCACAAAGGCATTTAGGCACCTTGCACCAATTGATTTCAATTAGAATTAGGCACCTAGGGACCTTGGTGAATCCCACCCTAGGTATCTGCCAGTAAAGTCACTGCGGCACTAAAATTACTACTGCTGGGCATGTGCACAGCCATCTGAGTCCTGATGCCCTGTTCATACCTAAACCAGGCAGGATCCACAGACTAGGCATTGCTCTGCCTGTCTCATATGCAGAGCCTGAGCTGGTAGCCATATTCAGAGTTGCTGCTGACTGGGCCTTGCACTAAACAATGGCAGAGGTGGTTTTCCCCTCCTGCACTCTCCTTATACCCTATAGCACAAGGATAAGAGCACTCAGCCAGGATATAGGAATCAAATCCTCCCTCTGCCTGATGTGGAGCAAGGTCTCCCACCTCCCAGGTGAGTGCCATAATGGCTGAGGTATGCTGTGTGGGACACTCTTGTTGGAACTGTTCTTGTTTGTGTGAGAAAGTGTGAGTGTCTCTATGGCCCAACGCTTATCTGGAACGTGGGAGAGTCATGTTCAAGGCCCTGCTCCAATGACTCTTGAATTTATTTTATACAGTTTGTTTTACACTGATAAATTGTATAAAAATTATTTTGATGTAGAACAGCTTCAACAGGAGAGACTGAGAAACTAGCTCTCTAGAATGCCCCCTAGCTCAGTGGTTAAGGAAGTCATGTGGCAGATGCCAAACCAGACTTTGAATCTCTGCTCTACATCAGAGTAAGATTCTCTGTCTCCTGCATGCTGGGAGAGTGCTCTAACCAATGGGTCTCACCCTTTCCAGACAGCTGTACCCCTTCCAGGAGTCTGATTTGTCTTGCGCACCCCAAGTTTCACCTCACTTAAAAACGACTTGCTTACACAATCAGACAGAAAAGTACAAGTGTAACAGTGCACTATTACTGAAAAATTGCTGACTTTCTCATTTGTCTATATGACATTTTAGTTGGTACGGACTTTGCTAGTGCCTTTTATGCAGCTGGTTGTAAAACTAGGCAAATATCTAGTTGAGTTGATGTACCCCCTGGAAGACCTCTGCATCCCCTGCCCCTGGTTGAGAACCACTGGTTTAACCAGTGGGATAAAGATTATAAGGGGGCTGCCCCGCCTCATTTTTTTTGTGAGGAAGGGGATAGGCACCTAACTCTAAGAGAAGATTCCCAGCTAGGAATCCTAAGCTAAGGACAGTGTCTAAGTCTGGGCTAGCCTTGTGCACCTAACTCCCTTTGAAGGGCAGGGCTTAGGGCACGTGCCCCTCCTCATAGCATTTTCTATTGGCTAGCTTAGCCAGATTCTGTGCAGCTGGCTGGCTTTTGCAGATGCTGTTTTGGTACCTAACTGTCCCCGTGCATTGTATGGGAGTCTGGCCATCTAACTCAGGACTATAAATTCCACTAGGCAATTGTTAACACTAAATGTTAAGTGTGGGAACACTGAGGCTACTCTCCCTTTGTGAATCTAGCCCTTATGGGACTTGCCCCACATCCCACAATAAATACGTTGCACAGCCAGGAACTGACTCTAGGTCTCACAAGTCTCCATCCACTGTGTTAACCCTCAAGGCCATAATTGCTTCCATGTGTATGAGACACACCATCTTCCTTGCTCATTTCTTTTCATTGTACAAAATATCATTTTATTTAAGTGAAGAAGAGCTCTTCTGTGCTGCTATTTGGCTGGGGCTGTGAAAGAGACAAATTGATTGAATTACTTGTCCTGCATACCCCTTCTAAAAGTTGCTCCAGCCCCTGACAATGTTGTCAATGAGCATGTATGCATGATGATATATTTGTGTCTTTCACCTTTGATGGTCTCTTAAATCAGAGACAGACTCAAATAATCCTTGCTTCCATGTCAATATGCAAGTCTCTCATGGTGAGCTAACTGGCCAATTCACATTGCAATTCTTCCATATAAGATTTGCAGCAAAATGGTAGTTAATGCCTTCGGACTTTAATTATCATAACCAAACAATCATTCTATACATTTACATGCTTGAGCAATTTTTACCTCAACAAGTGTAACAGTCCCATCCCTGTAACCACAATTTAAGTGGCATTCAGTTTAATTTTGTACCACTGGGCCAGTTTTATCCTGGAAGCAGCAATAAAAATGTGACAATCAGCTCTGAAAGATAACCTACATATTCTCATTAGTTGCCTGTTTCAGCCTAGTACACAGTAAGAATATAAATACATTTTGCTAATGCTGGACCTATCCCAAAAGTTCTAGTCTTGGTATGCTGTGATTTCCTAACCTTCTCTTCCCAAGACAGCAAAACTTACAGAAAAATACATCCTTTAAGGTAATTTAGGTCATACATATTCCATTTTACTTGTGTTTCCTACCCAGGGAAACATCTGAAATGGGTTTCTGTTACATAAAGTGATCCGGATACTTATACTTGTGAAAGCCAGAGATCTATCAAAAAGAGCAAATAAGATGGTTATTAAACTGCAAAACTAGCAACAAAATACTTTCCTTGGATATAAACATTTGTATTAGTACAATTATATTTATTTATCCAGGTTCATAATTAAAAAAAATAACATTTGCATTAGAGTTCTGCAGAATTTAGCTCACAAGGCCCAATTTTTATATATATAACATGATTGTGCCTGGCCCTATACATCTAACCCTTTTTCCACTTAATTTGTTCTTATTTATTTCTGTTATGGTGGCACCAAGAGGCAGCCAAGAGGCATCTGGCAGCCCCATTGTGATAACTGCTGTACACGCATATCAAAAAGAAGGTCTGCCCCAAAGAGCTTGCAATTGAAGTAAGGCATTTTTGCATGGTATTCACTGTTATGCTGTCACCATGTGCTCAGATACCATGCTTAGTATGATAACTAGATAAACAAATTTTGGGGATGGATCTATGTGCATTTTCATTGTTGTGCCAAAAATCTGGTGATCTGTCATGTTTGGGACACTACGCAGGGGTTAACTTTAATTTATGAGTATGAACCTAAATGTTGCTGTGTTGAAATATACCATCGGAAAGCACAAGGAGTGAGCTACAGTAGGGAAAACTAAGTGAAGATGTCTACCTTCACAGCCTAATTCCACAAATAGCCAACAGGAAAAATAATTGGTTTCAGTTTGTTTTTCAAGTAAAAATGCTTCTTAAATTATGTAGCATTTCTAAAAGAGAAAGCCAATGACATGGTCTTTTTCTCTCTCAACAATCCTAAAAGAAAAGTATAGTAATATCCAAAGAGCTTCCGGTGGTCTCTATGAAATGAAGGTGGCCTCTATGAAATGAACTGGTAAGTAGTCTGAAACCGCTTCCTAGTGTATCAAAACCAGTGACCCCTTTTGTTGGCAGCCTGTACCGACAGAGCCAGGACTGACAACAGGGCTCCTCACCTGGAGAAGTGATTCTTCTCAAACTGGCTTGAGGCTCAGTAGCAGGGCTCTGGGGGGAACTTGCATAGCTGTCACCTTTGCTGTATCCTTGCCATGGAGAAGTCCATTTTCCTGAGCTATACACGTGACAGCCCACGTCAGCATTACAGGAGAAGACTAAAGATCAAACATCAGATGTTTTCCTGGCTCTTGAGACTGTGTTTTTGGGATGGACCCAAAGAGCGAGACTGTAACTGAAGATACAGCCCTGAGCAAGGAGGGGTGCATAAACTGCTGTGCCTAAGGGAGGACCTGTAACTCAGACACCTCTGAGTCACTGCTCCTCCCTGCTTCCTCCTTCCTCTGTGAGTGGGGTGAGGATGGGATGGTCTATATCAAAGTTGTGCCCATTCCCTGCCTTTCCCAGCCAATTCTACACCCATCTACTCCATGGGACATATGTGGTCATTGCCCAAGGGCCAAGTAACCCACGTAGGGGTGCAAGGTGAATCCTTAGTCCTTTGGATGGGCATGTAGCATGAGTCAATATCCAGCTCCACGTTTTTCACATTTATTCAGCATTCAAATTCACTCACCAACATCCAATCATTCCCAAAACAAACATCAGGCTTTCAATCCAGCAGCTTAATATGTTACAAGAGGTCTTCATATAAAGGCTATAGCTCTTTTACATTACATCAGCCAAGCAAAGATCAAAGGGGAAAAATGACAGAAAATAACATCTTTCACCAATCTGCCTATTATTTAGAAAAAGCTTACAGTATAAACGTCATGGAAACAAGCTGTTGCTACAGGAAAAAACCGAGCATATTGCATCACATTTTTCCCCTTCAGTTTTAATCTTTTCAATACAAGGGCAAAACAAAGCAAATGTTAAATGTTTAAAAGCAAATGTTTTGATGGGAGCAGTAAGATGATTGCTCTAGTTTTGCCTGGTCCTCTCTGAATCCTCTGAGATCTCTGGACAGAAAAAAACTAGTGTGACAGGTGAAGACTGAAGCATGGAAATAAATCCTGCTGGGACATGGGGGATCAATTACTTTAGAAGGTCCTGTACCTGAAGAAGAGTACCTGTACCTGAAGAAGAGTAAGCAGCTGTGACGATTGTGAAGATCCAATCAAAAGGGGGACTGATGTGGTCATTGCTGCTATGGATTTGGATGTAGAGCGTTTAACTTTGAAGATCTGCTCAACAACCACTCCATAGGTCATAAGCCCCTGAATGTAGGCAACCCAATAATACCTGTGTAGCTGGTCCCTCGCGCTATTCTTGATGAAAGCAGGGCCCCTCTGTTTCTTCTCCCACCACCACCTCCTGAGATGCCTGAAGAAGATATAAGCTAACGTGACTTATGCCTTCTTGCACCCTAGAGTTGCTTTCTACTCTCCTCAGATCTGGCCCCTCAATATGTATTACGCTTTCTTAAACTCCTTTAGACTTCAGTGAAGCAAATTTAGTTGTGATGTATGAGGGGGTGTGAGTTTCGTGTTGGTGAGTAATTTGAGTCTATGACAGTCTAGCAACCTGAATGACCTCTCCCATCTTTCTGCTTACAGAGATTTCTATGGGTCTGAGATGATCTGTGACGGAGACAGTGTGCTAGAAGAAAGTGAACACTAGTGGCAGGTAATATGGTCTGTTACTGGCAGACTTGGACATTTGTAGGGAATTTCTGTGAATCTGTGCCATTACTGGGACCAAAGAGAGCCTCCCTCTTCTTTGCCATAGAAACAGAGAAGAGAAATAGAGGAAGATAAATAGAAACATAGAAACTCATGCCCTGCAGACCCTCCCCAGACTGGAAGAGAACCTGGAAGAGGAAAATGAGGCTGTTCAGGGATATCACAAAGGCCAACATTTTCAAATGAAGGACTGAAGCCTACACTTAGGCACCTAAACAGAAGTGCTGAGTACTTACAGCTCCCACTAACTTCAGCTGAGGTGTGCGACACAGCAGCTCTGACAACTAGGTGCCTACATTTGGATACAGGTGCCTAAATTTGGGCACTTAGTTTCAAAGTTTAGCGTCAGCTAAAGACAAAGAGGGACTCTCTTCCCCTAACACACACAAAATTTTTTAAAACAAAACAAATACATAGAACTAGAAGAGCCTTCACTAAACTCCTTCACCTGGCCACTTCCACAGAGAGCAGTCCTGTTCTAAGCACCTGATTGCCTAGATGTTGATTTTTTCCCCACTCAGATCCTATTGTCCTGTACAGAAGACAATCCCACCCTCTGCTCCTGCATCAGAGACGTGGCTTCTATTCATGGATCCTGAGGCAAGTGCACCAGCTTTTCTGCAAACTGTTTCTTCACACCCACTACCTCCGTTCCAGACGAGCAGATGATGTATTGAGCTACCTTTCAGGCACATAAGTCCTTGTATTATTTTTTTCTGAAGGGGAAAATAAAAGGAACATGTGTAAATGGAATGACTAGCTTCAGAGAAAGTCCACATTGTGAATGCAGGTGAAACTAAAAGTGTTGGAAAATTTAAAAATTACAATTCTGTGAAGGAATGCTGGAAAAGACACATCTACATATACACGGAAGGAACAGCATTGAAGGGTGCACTATATCATAACATTATGCCATTCTGCATGTGTAAAGAAAAAGGAGAACTCAACATTGTTTAGGCCATCCACGGGCAGAGATCCAGAAGCGAGCTAATGAATCTAGAACACTTCACAGAATCAAAATCATGTGACCTGACAATTAGCAGATATGCCAGTCCCTCCCTGTCAGGACCTTTTCAGCCAAAGAGATCAGCGAAACAGTTGAGAATAATTCATTTTTCAGAGAAGATGAGTCAGAACAATAAGTAATGGGGTGAAAGTGAACAAAATAAAATTTAGATTCAATGTCAGGAAAAACTGTTTTAATGATTAAATGGGTTCCACTTGATGAAAGCCCCACTACACGAGTCACTTAAACCTGGATACAATAAAGAATTGCTGTAGGGAACAACTGTGCAATAATAAGGAACAATGCCTCACCTTTTAGAATCCTGTTTGCTCATAGATCTCAAAGCATTGTACAAAGATTTGTATCTTCGTTCCTATTTTACAGAGGCAGAAAGGAGTTAAATGACTTGCCAAGATCACACTGTGATCAGTACTATATTTAGGAACAGAATCTAGATTGGCTAGCTCCCTTACCTGTACTGAGGACACCAGACTGAAGATGCATCAGACGAAAGAGATTAGAAATCACAATACTTGATTCTGAGATTATATCTGAATAAACAGAGTTGAGATCAGATTCAGAGGCCCAATTCAGGTATGTACTTAACTTAAATCGATGGGACTACTGTATGTTAAAGCATGTTCATATGTGCTGGATTGGGGCCCAATATACTAATAATTTTAATTTTTAATTTCCAATTAAACTTGGTTGAAAATGGAAAACCTTTGTGAAAAAGTTCTTATTTTCTAAGAGATTTTCATTTTGTAGGATTTGGAATAGACTCATTTCCATTCAAATATTGGTGATTTTTTTTCAGCTTTTAAAAACTTTATAGAATTTTTTTTTAGTCAAGAACGTCTATTACACATCACTTTTTGTTTCTTTCTTCCTTTTCTCTTTTCCTTCCTGCCCCTTTTTCCAGTAATTTTAGGGGAAAAAAGGGAGAGGGACAGGAAAAGGATATTTAAAATGAAAAAAGAAAAGAAAAACTCTGATAAACAAAACCCAAAAGATTTTAATAAAAATTATCAATGTTTTAGTTCAAAAAATTAATTTTTTTGAAAAAATAATTTGCAAAAAAATTGTAGAAAAATTTTTCAAAATTGGACCGTTTGAATGTTTTTAACTCAAAAAGCCTATTTTTCAAACACCACCCCCCAAATCTTCAGACAGAAAGTCTCCCCTGACTATTTTCAGTTCCATGAAATTGAATGTCTCTCATCTCAGTCCTGCAACTCTTGCTCATTTGAGTAGTCTTGTTGAGTTATGGAGTTACCTGCATAAGCATTCAAATGAGCAGGAATTTGCATGATCATGCTCACTGGTTGTACTGTAAAAGTAACGATACTATATGTAAAATAGAGAGATTATCTCAGCAGCAAAGTGAGATGATGTACCAAGTGCTGTTCCAGTCACCTTACCACAAAAAACACAAATATTAACAAATAGGAGAGAATCAGACGTGCAACAAAAGTTAATAAAAACCTTCAAAATAAGTCCTACAGTGTTAACAGTTGAGAGAGCAAAGTTTGCACACTTTAGAGAAAAACAGCCAAGGAGACACTTGATAATATTGTATAAGTCCAATAAAAAGGATGTAAGCAAGAAAGGAGTAATCATTCTTGCTTCCCCAAGATGACAAGACCAGAAGTAACATGTTTAAACCACAAAAAGAGGACAGTTCAAATTCAATAATATAAAAATGCTCTAATAAAAAAGAATCAATTCACGAAAGGAACATAACTGAACATTTTCAAGACATGATTTTATAAGTAGTTATTAGACATGGCTTAGAAGAAATATTAGAATACGGTCACAAAGCAGGGGCAAGCCTGACATGACCTTCAAGAGGTCCCATCTAGTCTATGTGATTCTATGAATATTGACTTCAGAACAACAGTGCAGAACTAGCAGCATATAACTAATTGAGCACTTAATCCAGTTTTTCATTTTTAACCTTGAAAGAGAGAAACTCAGAGTCGGTAAACCAGATACAGCTAAGAGCAAGTAGTATACCGAAATAAACCAGATTGTAAATACTGTGTCTGTTACCCACTACTATCAACCAAAAAACACCACACAGTAATTATTGGAAGCCACACTGTGACATTTAGAAAAGCTATATAAATTACGCCCAAGGTTAGACAACTCTAAATTATTCAGCCCTCACAAAGGTTGAATACCGCTTCTCATTTTGATCAAACAATACCTCTAGACTGCTTATATGTAGCAAGAGTCATTTATGCACAGTCAACAGAAAAGTAAACATGTAACCTTAAACAGACAAAAATACAACCACAAACTATAGTTTGTGCTACATTGTGGATTAGGGAAGAATTTTCATTTTTGGAAGAGGAGAACATGTATGCTATGTTGCTCAGTTTGGCTACGTCCACCACTTTTTGCATGATTGCTTCCCTCTGCCATCACTGCCAACCATTCAAAAGAGAATGAGATAAATTCATGGAGAACAGGTCCATCAATGGCTATTGGCCAGAATGGGCAAGGATGCAAAACCATGTTCTGAAGTGTCCCTAGTCTCTGTTTGCCAGAAGCTGGGAATGTGCAACAAGGGCAGGATCACTTGATTACCTGTTTTGTTAATTCCCTCTGAAGCACCTGGCATTGGCCACTGCTGGAAGACAGGATACTGGGATAGATGGACCACTGGTCTGACCCAGCATGGCCGTTCTTAAGTATGTTCTTAACCTATTGGTTTCTGAAAGTGGAGAATAAAAAGAAGGGATAAATAAAGACAGAAAATATCATAATGCCTCTATATGAAAGCACAGTACATCCACATCTTGAATACTGCATGCAGATCTGGTCACCCCATCTCAAAAAAGATACATTAGAATTGGAAAAGATATAGAGAATGGAAACAAAAATGATTAGGGATATGAAACAGCTTTTGTAGGAGGAGAGCTTAAAAAGATTGGGAATTTTCAGCTCGGAAGAGAGATTACTAAGAGGGGTACGATCGAGATCTATAAAGTGCGAGTGAGTGCAGAGAAAGTGAATAAGGAAATGTAATTTACTCCTTCACATAACACAAGAACAAGGGGTCACCCAATGAAATTAATAAGCATCAAGTTTAAAACAAACAAGAGGAACTATTTATTTCTTCATCCAACACATAGTCAACCTGTGGAATGCTTTGCAAAGGGATGTTTGAAGGCCAAAACTATAATATGGTTTAAAAAAGAACTAGATAAGTTAATGGAGGAAGGTCCATCCAGGGCTATTAGTCAAGATGCTTGGGAATGCAACACCATGCTCTGAGTGTCCTTGATCTTTATTTGCCAGAAGCTGGGAGTGGACGACAGGGAATAGATCACTCAGTGATGGCCTATTCATTTTATTCATTCCCTCCAAAGCACCCGGCATCGGCCACTGTCGGAAGACAGGACACTGGGCTAGTAGGATCATTGATCTGATCCAGTAGGGCCGTTCTTATGAGAAAATAAATATTTGGAAATTATACAGAGGCATCACAAAACTGGCTTCAGCCATCTAGCTTATAATTTAAAAATATTGTGTGCCACATATAGGATAGCAATTTAAGGTCCTCATTATTCTGGTTTCTCTTATGGTAGTGTTGCCTAGTGGCTACAGCATTAGAGTGATATTCAGGAGACCTGAGTTCTATTTCTGGCTGCATCACTGGCCTGCTAGGTGAATTCAATTTCTCCTATCTGCAACATGGGGACAATAATACTGACCTCTTTTGTAAAGTGCTTTGAGATCTACTGGCAAACAGCAGTTTATAAGGCCTAGGCATTGTTATTGTGGCTTCTACTAAAGAACACAGTATAAATGGGTGAATTTCAGCAACCCATCTTACTTAATTTAAAAGACGATGATCACAGATTAAGAGGAAGGGGAGTACCTTAGAAGCATTTCAGGCACAATTGTTTCAAATAAAAAAGTTCCTATGTGCAATATGGCATCAGAGGCAGGCAGAAATATATGAAAATATTGCAAGAGAGAGAATTCATAATTTTGGGAAAAGAAACACTCCAGCTGGAGATGTGGGTGCCCACGGGTTCTGTAAATTGGGGCAAAAATGTCTTAAGTTGGCATCCAGACGTAGAGTCACTTGAAATCAGACACCACTGTAGAAAACGTTGGTCTCAGATCCCACACATACACAATGTAGATTGTTATTTGGCATCCTGAACTGGCATACAAAAGCATTCTGGCAATTATGCCCACCTAACATCATGAATAGGACGAGGCTGGCCCAGAAGTCAGCATACATTTGTTGCCACGAACAAGCTGACCAGCATAAATCATCTGCTCAGAAAAGCAGTAAAAAATGCTCTGCCGTCTGTTCTAAGACATACTTTGTGATGGCAGAAAACATGACTAACAATCCTCCACAATGTATGTCACATGAGTGTTTCTCCTGTAATGGTAGCTCCTGGCCCTTAACTGGGCAAAAATGAAGCTGCTTAGAAGTGGTCTGGATTTCCCAGTGCTATGTGCTAAGCACACTGGTACATAAAGCAGTGAAATTCTATCTCCGAGCATGAGGATATTCATGGAAGGATTCATCCTAGAAATGTCTCTGTGTTTCTAAGATGAGAATAGCAATTTCCTTTAAATGTTTGCCAAAAATTAAATTTCTGTAGAATGGAACTTGCAATCTTTTAATACAACAAACTCAATTTCCTCCAACATGCATATAGTTCATATGTAGATCTATTTCATACATATGTTAAATGAAAACATGAAATAGCTATACTTACCAATTATCTTCAAGTACTCATTTGTGTTAGACTCCATCAGTTGACAGAAAAAAATGATACCAATATAGGGAGTTAAAGCCCCCTACATCCTGTTCTTATAAATGGGAACCCTGCATGTAATACTCTTGTGCCTTGCACAAATAATTTACTCAGGATTGCCACTTGTGAACGTATGCAGTAGAAAAGCCAAAGAGAACACTTCCCGAATGCATACATATGCCTTTCCAAAATATCAAAGTGATTTCATTATTAATGGGTGAAAGGAAAGCAATGGAGTACCCACCAGTTCAATTTCATCACCTGGAACACTAGCTTCCAACAGCTGTTTTATAACCACCATGAAGAGCCTCTTAAATTAATCCTCATTTCATTTCTATGTTAGTTTGCTATGTAGTTGAAATCAAAGGGATTATCTAAATGTGACATGATATTTAACACTGAGCTGCTATGACACAGTAATTTAGACTTTTCTCTGTAGCTTGTACCCACCATACAGAGATATATGACAAAAACAACAAAAAACAAAACAAACACCCTTTTGAAACACACAGAAAAAACGCAGAATAACTTAAAGGACTCTATCGACTTGAAAATCATATCTGACTGGAAATATTCTATTTGCTATAGTTACAAGTCACTCCTAAGCTGATTATAACTGCATGAATTAAGAGGAATTATTTCCCCTCTGTGTTTTTACTCCACTTACTTTGTGCATTTGGAGCATTTTATGAATAATCAGTTTCACGGTAAAGGAAGTTAAATAGTTTCCCACTACCGAAAAAGGCCTTTATAAACATAAATAGGTGAGCAGAACTCCCCCACCCCCAGTAAAAATAATACTTTACAAAAATTCATGGAACATTTTATAAAAGGTGTAGCAGAAATTGTTTTTTAAACAAATAATCACTTTTAAAAAATTCAAGTTAATGTTCTCCCTCTCAAGTGACTATACATACACAAACTGTCTTAATGTTCATCCAGCAATTGTTTTTTTTCTCCCCTGTCAGCTGAGTTTAGAAAATCAGTGTTCACACCTGAAGGCTAAGTAAGCTTAAACTTTGTCTTTCTTTACTTAGAATCATCTTCTGTATTTGGCCTTAAAATAATGCTGCTTAAATCTTTACAAATGTTAAAGTCAAAGTGACCAAGCAGGTAGGTGCAGAAATTAACCCTTTTATTATATTATATACTGTAATAGTAAAGTTTGTTTGAAGTGCATGAATAAAAAGTTAGTGAAATTACAGGAGGAATAATCTATATAGCAATAATAGGTGCATTCACTGTGCATCTGACAGGAACAAAAAAGTTCTCACTCATTTTGGCCTAAAACTTTTGTATTCAGGTTTCCAGGATTCTGACATCAGAACCAAGATAACACTGATTAGAACCATAGGGCTTTACAATAAAAGCTAAAATATTGACCATATGATGGCAAAAAGTCTTTATTTTGTGGTTAACGTATTCTCTTTTAGCTACTCTCTGACGAAGTCGGTGGTGCTGTGGAGGAGGATCTCCGTCTCGACAAAGATCGTGATCTCTCAGCACTGTAGGCAACATGCTTGTCGTAATTTTGTATCTGAGCTTCAAGAAAATCCCTCTGTTGTTGGCTGATTGTCTGGCTAATCAGTCCTGGGAGAGCTTGAATGCTACCAATTAAGGTTTCCAGTTTAGTTTCCAGAGTAACAATTCTCTTCTCAAAATCTTCACTTCTTTCATTTAAGTCAGAAATCAGGTCGTACATGATGCTTTGAGTCTGAAAGGAGAGGATGCAAGCAGAGCTTTAGATTTGGTTTGCAAACATTTCAGTATGAAGTGTTATTCCAGTAGAGTTTCTGAAAAGGTTTCATTTTGGTTTTTCCCCCTGCCCTTTAAAGTTGGTACTAAAAGAAAAGGTCAGCATGAGTGGAGGGCTGATGATACTACAACAAGCACCTGTCTCATGAAGTAATTTTACTCAGGACTTCAGTACAAATCCCCCCTTGGTGCAACATTCAATGAGCAGAAGTTAACATTCATTCCTTAATGAAGCTGTTTTAATTTCAGACTGTTGATGAATTAGGTAAAACAGAATTCCTTTCAGAAGTGCAGAGATTTAGAAATGTGCTACCTTAATATTGGATTTATTCAACAAGTGGAGGAAGTCCAAAGATTCCACTGTATATGGGATAAATTCTGGAATTTTTCTCTCTCTATATATTTGCGTTAAATGGATCTTTATACTTCTAAGCAGTATGTTCTCCCCTTGATCAGCGCATGGAGCTCTCACTGGTGTTAATGGAACTCCTTATGCTGACCAAGGAGAAGATATACTTTTAAGGTACAACCATCCCTCCCCTCAGAAAACAAAAATATAAGTGAGAATACAAGCAATTTGGTAATATGAAGTGCTTTGAAAATAACCACATGCTCTATCGTAAATATGAAGCATACAATTTTTATACTTCATTTTCACTGCTACAAATGAAGGATCTACACTGGAACTTGTTGAATCAATGATCCTTAAATGATAAAAGAGAATTTAATTTATTTTCAGAGTTCATTAGCTTTACAACTAAGCAGAAAGGATTAGAATTTAAAAGTACATTCATATTTGCATGGTTGTATGGCTAAATCCCTTTATGAAACAACATTTTTTCATTAATAATTTTCTGTCATTTTGATTACTGTACTGTATTTTCTTATGAGACTGGAATGCTGTGTCTGAAACAGAGATAAAAGTTAAGGTGGTTTATGTCTGTCCACAAGAGGGATAAGTTGGGTTTAAACACAAAGTGATGTGAAATGATAACCAGATCCTTTATTATCTTGTAGGCAAATTTACTGAAATGTAGTTAAGTTTACAGTACACAGAAAGGGAATGAATAATTAACTGAATGACTGTGTAAGTGCAAAGCAGTGACGAATTAGCCCAATATCCATATTCTTTTTGCATTGCATTGTGTTGTGTTTCAAGGATGTTGGCATGACTCTTGAGGAAAAGCTACTATACATACCTCTCATAGGCAGATCTGCCTATCATTATTAATTGACATAAGTAGGAAATGCTTGAATTGCATCCACAGTAGTTAGCTGGGTACCTGTTTTATTTTTAGTTTAGGCAAGTCGAGGAATTTTGCACTACACAAGTGGGATGCATACTGAAGGATTCAGGCTGTTCATAAAGGCAAGCACTGAACACGTGGATTCAAAGCATCTGGGATAGATGTCTGAGATATGTATTTAAAATATATACACTTCTCGCTTAGTGACATACGAAGTTCAGATTGAGCAGCTGCTATATATACATATGCGGATATGAAACCTTGTATATTTTGGCCTCAGTCCTATAAATCTAATTATTATTCTCTTCAGAAAGCACATTAATATAATAGTACTTTGCACTTGAATCATACCTTTCATCTGAAGATCTCAAAGGGTTTTAAGAAGTTTCATTAATCAAGCATTATAAAACACTAGCAAAGTAGGTAGGTATTGTCCCTATTTTACAGATATGGACCAGAAACACAGATATAATGTAACTTGCCCAAGGTCCACTAGCAGTGCTGGACATGAAACCACAACTCCTGAGTTCCAGTCCCCTGCTGTAACCAGTAGGCTATGCCCCCTCTCACATAATATGTAAATATAGTGAAGAATTTACTCTTTCACATATATAGCATCACACAAACGTGGCCCATTCCTGAAAGAGGCTAAACATCGGATCAGGCTCGTTGTTATGCGCATTGAACAAGAGCTTTGCCTTTTTTCTGAAGTATCAAGTATTTGCCATTTCAGGCAGAATGATACTGGCTTTAACAGAATTTATCACAGCAAATAAGACAATTGGCCTATTTTCCTGTAATGACAGACTAAGGAAGAATGTGTATGTGTACCTGTGAACTACAGAAGAGATGAGCTTTTTATTCTGAACTATTCATTTTGAAAAGATAAATGTTAATTTACAAAAGAACAAATAAAATGTCTGATAACTGCCTACTAACCTTTGCCAGGTCCACCAAAGTGTTTGCTTGATCGTTCAGTTTCCTTTGCTCCATTTTTACACTTCGTAATCTAAAAAGGTGGAATTTGAGGTCAGATACTATTTTCCATCTTAGGTCTTCTAAAGAGCATGCATATAACTTACAAGAACAAATAACTGCATGGACAATGCCTTGGGTACTTTGTGTAAAGTCAGATCTGGTTATGTGTCTGGTACAATGAGAAGCATGCTTCCTCAACACCGCAAAAAAGAAAGAGCAAGAAAATGTGATGTCCTCAAGACTATTATTTGTCATGGTTAAAGTTGAATTCAAAAAGGGAAGTAAAGATTTACTCATACTGTATGAAAGAAAGCCAAAACATTCCTTAAAGCCTCAGTATCATGACAAGTAGATATAGGAAGAGGAACAAAACAAGTCACTTTTCATCAGTAATGTTATAACAGTCAAGAATCTTCCTATACCTACATGACTAGATACAGATATTAGCCCTGTTCAGTCTGAAATGGATTGGGTTAGAAGGTGTTTGAACCTGATGAAAATACAGTGATAAGTGAGTTTCTTTTTAATTTTAAAAAAACTTTTATCTGGCCAGCAGCTAAATAACCAGAATACTTGTCACTATATTAATTTTATTGTCCTACTAACTTGCAACTTACCTCTCAATAACATTAAATTTCAAAATATATATCAAACATTTTTCAGAATTGTGCTGTTAATATGTCAGCATGAAAATGCACTGCTTAAACTACAGCATTGTAAAAAGTCCTGTATTTTTTCCTCTGGATGCTTGAGGAATTGCATTAAGTTAAATACAGTTATGCACATACATTGAGAGAGGGAATGCAAACTTTCAGTTTCTCACACTGTACTAGGAAAAAAATCAGTACACTTTGTTAAAAGGTCTGTATTTCCGACAAGGCCAATACAAATGGACAATTTTAATCAACTATTTTGTGAACTCAAAAACAGTGAGAAGGGAAGAAACCCTCATTCATTTGATAACGTTAATTATATTACCAAGCTTTATTACAAATTGTAAACTGATCAAACACACCAACTGACAGAAATGTGTTTTTTACTGTGTGTGACAGAATGGGTCATTTTATTATCTTTTATTCAAAATACAAGATTTGTTTGTTATCAAAAATATAAATTTCAGTATATATGAGTTAGAACACCTCTAACTTCTGAGTTCTCATATAAAAAAAAAGTTAGGTCCTTGAATCTCTTCTCACTTATACTGGTTTTACCCTAGTTTAATGCCACTGACTTCAGTGCTCCTGGGTTACACCAGCATAAGTGAAAGGAGAACTAGGCCTAAAGCCAGAACAATTTCAGTTTTACAGGTAGAGAATCAAAACTCTAAGGGCAAAATTCTACCGTCAATGAGATTTTTGTAATTAATTCTATTGTTGATCAAGGCTACAAAATTTTTCCACATTCTTCCCTGTCACAAACTCAGGTTTCCAGATCAAACTATGGGAGTGGTTTGCAGGTGTACTCATCCACAATAGGTTTATGAGCATTTAAGTGTGAATGGTTTGCTAAGGTGTTTCATTTTAGCTGACAAGCAGAAATTGGGCTACTAACCACATAAAGAGTCCTAAAAGATATTCTTAAAAAACACTATTTTCAAAAAAAGTCACACCACATGATACAAAGGGAGAAATATCATGCACCGTAACTAGCATGCTAGACATGTATGCATAATTAGAGAATAGATTCCAGTTCAGTAGCAGTTCATGAACTCAGGAAAGTGACTTAAAATACTATGAAACATATAGGAGCTGGAAGGTTTATTCTGTGTCTCAAGTCAGAAGTTTTATGTAACTAAAATACTTCAGGAATTTTCCAAAATCCACAAGAAGCTATCAAATGAAGTTTGTATTTGGATCTTTATGTTAAGCAATTTATTTGTAGAAACATATTGACTTCCAACTTCATGATTGAAAGAAAGCTGCGAAGAGTAAAATATCCCACTGAAAGTGTGTAATAATTTCTGTTCCTGAGGGAGGAATCAATCGTTTTCAGAAGACTGACATTCAGTCAGTGTGCTGGCTAACTTCTCTTTTTTGGACAAACGCAAAGGTTCATCACATGATGGAGCTTCATCTTCTGAAACATTGTTGGTACACAGAGCTGTAGCTAAGTACTTTTGGAATATGGAAAACTCCTGAAGAACATGAGTTAAACATTACAGCCCAGTACAGACTCACTCAAGATACTTTTCAGAGATAAGCATGTACAGATTTGACTGTAGAATTATACCCTTAGTATTTTGTTGTGAATTTATTCAAGCAATTGAAAAGGTACATATACTTTTTATTTTCTACCTTCTGAAGACACTATATATCGTGGACAATCCAATTGCCAATTCTTTACACTTCAGCACACTGGACTAATCTTTGTGCTGACTTAAAACATATGTAATTCCATAGATATTGGAACAGCAAAAATACCAGCTGACAAAATTTGGCCTGAGGCTGCAAAGGTACAGCTATTACATAAAGATCATTCTTTAGCTGCAACAGCCAGATTAAAAGGAAGTTGACAGATTATTTTTTTCTTAAAATATGGATAATCCAATTCCTTCCTTATGAACTTCACTTATCACAGCAAAGATCATGATTTTGGGTCACATTTTCACAGCAGCAATCAGACCATTAAATTCACAAATAAAGAATCCATTTGTTGCATGCAGACAGTGGTAAATTCTGCAAATTTGAAAGGAACAGCTCATACAACTTACTTCCGAGCTCTATTTTCATTTTGTTGAAATAAAAAGACAAAACAAAAGAAAACAAACAATCTGTAAAATATACTAGAACAAACCAACACAAGGGGGTGGTGTTTATAGGTACACAGTGGGTTCAATTCAGCAGGTCCCATGGTTTCACCAGTGGCTTCTATGGATCAGCAACAGCCATGGGTTAAGTCTGATTTGTTTGCACAATAACAATGGGCTTTGCAATAGTGTTACAAGTCATTAGGCCTTCCATTTCTTTCCCATTTTCCTTTAGGCCCGCCTGTGACCCATGGATCTTCCTTATCTGTACAAAGTATACCCTTTATTAATTCTGCCTAGTGGTTCCTGCGATCCCCCCCTCACCCCACTCCCTGTTTAATTTACATGAGGAAAAAGGATGACAAGTTGCTGAAGGAAGAGCCAGAAACAATAATTTCATGGATTTTTGTAGTTTTAAAGGGTCAGGAAGGATCATTTACTCTGACCTCTTGCATAACACAGGCCATAGACCTTCAACCATTGATTTCAGCAACTAGTCCAACAATTTGTGGTAGAATGAGAGAATAATGTGTTTTAAAAAATTAAAAACTAACCCAAAATAAAGATGGATAAGGGACATAGCGCCATGAATCAAAAGAGAAGTAAACCAAAACCAAAAAGTGTCATCATACTCAGGTACCCTAACTAAAAGGGGGAAAAAAGGCAGAATTCTGGAGTTGTACTCCCAACAGATTAACACTGCATGCACAGGCAAGGTTCTCCAGCCTCTTATAAAATACAATACATTATGCAAAGTACCCTTCTGAATCAGAAGAAAAGTGCTGCAGGGCGAAGGGAAACTCATTAGCATGCGCTCTCAGAGCCCTGGACTGGCATAACTTAAAAAAATGACCATTGCAGCCCAACTGAACTGACTGCTGAAGATCCAGAACAAATATCTGCACCCGTATGCACCTCTTTTGGGGTCTGAATGGTGTGTAAAGCTGCAGATTGAGCCAAACAGGCTTTTTATTTTTAATTCATTTTTGCATACACACAAACAAAATAAATGGCAAGGTTAAAATGGAACACACGTTTATGTGGTCAAAGGACAGATGTAAAATGTACGTGCACAGCCCACACCTCATCATCCATCAATGGTGCACGGGATGAAAAGATGAGTAAACACATTTCAGAACACATCTTCCTAACCTACCAAATCCCAATTTTTTGTGGGCTTTTTAATAAAAGTATTTCTACTACAAGTGTTTATGACAGGAATACATTAAAATTTGCAACTTTGCTAAAATGAACCAACATGCAGTGTTTGTACAGTACTTAAAAGCCTTCAAAGCACAGCACAAACATTAATCTGAGTGAAGCAAATATTATCCCTAATTTATAGAGGAGAAAATCAAGGGCCAGATTGTGCTCCCAGTTCCTATATCAACAAAGGAAGAGAAATCTCCCCCTGCAGATCTCCCACCTCCTGAGCAATCAGAGTGAATATACGTGAATCCCTTCTTGTGGCTTGGACCACATGTAGGCAGAGGTTGGAGGTCTTGGGGTGGGCGAGTGGACATGGGATGTGCACGAGTCCACATCAACCTGCATTTAGAATGTATTAAAAAAGCCAGTACAACCAGAGGCCGAGTTAACTTTTCTTCACTATGTAGTGGAAGCTCAGTTCATGGCAGGTACCAAAGGCTTCAATGAGCTAGGTTGCCATGCAGCTGGAAGGGTCAGCGGGAGGTCTCCAAGCAGGTGTAAAGGTGCCAGACCTCCTAGCAACCCTCTGGGATCTGCATTTTGGGGGTTGTATCTAGTTGGGAGGAGTCTTGGTCCTCTCTTCATCCTCCTGGCTGGATTGCTTTATGACAAACACTTCCTGTGAATTTTAGACCAAATTTAGAACATAGCAGAGTTTCATGGGCTGTATTACAAGATTCAGCTTACCACTATGTCTGGGCCCAGCAGAGAATCTGGTCCAGTCTCTGCCTTTCTCACTCCTGACTCTCAGATTGGTTTTATCCCCTGGTAGAGGTCAGGACAGGCTGGGGTCTGATCTAAATTATGCTGGTAATAACTCCTAAGGGGCCATTTGGGGATTGCCAGAGTACAGCATTCTCTGGCCATGCTACTTCTCTGCCCAGATGCCAGGGGCTAGTGTAGGAGTCAGCTATGCCAATTCATACAAAAGTAACAACAAACTTCCAGTAATAACAAAAATCTTCATGCTAATTTATGAAGCACGATAGAGAATTCCAGGAAAATGTTTACAAAAATTCAGATCATAGCCATGCACCGCTGGTCGTTTCTGTTGTGAATAAACACTATTCTAAAATCTTATTTTGCTTTATTCTAAGAGTAAGAGAAAATTCAGAACCCAGAGCAAAGTTCTGGGTGTGGATAGATAAGGCTGGACAGAAAAACCAAACCAAAATAGTACTTACTGATGAATAGCTTGCAAGAATTTGCGTTGATGTTTCCTTACTTTTGCATGGTCTATCTTTTTAACCAGCTTTGTATTTTTATAAATTAACCATGTTTCCCTGAGTACATTGGCAGCTGCATTTTTCACCTGTTTAATAAAAGAAAACACCAGGCTCACAAAAATAGCATTAATGTCTCTTTGAATTTTCTCCTCTTTCCGAAGCACTCATGGTCCTAGCTATCTGTGAGTATGGGTGTGTATGAAGCTCCAGCAGTGATGCAGGAAATGTGATGACATGACCAGAGACAATGAGGCCTGTCTAATAAATCTATGCTTCTTAAAGTGATATTTGTAACAGCTTCCTCTGTGACTGAGAATCACATTTGTTTCTGATGGGAACTTGACCCATTTGGTGCTCTAAGTATGGGGGGTGGGGGCGAGGAGAGAGGGAAAGTTTTACCTCCCTATTACTCACGTTCACGGTTGGCATGGTTCAGTTTCTTAATAGCTATATGACTACCACCACCTTCTTCCTAATCTGCCAGGTTGTTTTTCCTGCTTTTGGGTCTGACTGAGCAGACTTTTCTCACATAAATAATCCCCCTGAAATGAATGAGACTAATCAAATGAGAAAGGATAAACTCTATTATTTGTCCTGGATTGCAGATCTTCATTGTCTTCTTAGCTATGATGCTTACATTTTTGGACATGGTTATTTTTAAAAACAATTAATTAAAAACATTTTTCTTATTGAATTTTAGTTTCCATCTGTGAAATATCTTTAATGGGTGGATGAGATTGCTATGTTATTGCAAGTGACTGATTGAATAACCCCCTGTGTTTAGTAAATGAAGCAATAGCAAAGACTTGACAAAACACCCATTGCTTGTGAATATTTTAATCCTGTTTTTCAAGGTGTTCTCCTATGTAAGGAAGCTTCTCTCATTCTGTTTCAAAGAACAGTGTTTCTACTTGTGTATGTTTGGATTTCAATCTGTATCACTCTTTAAATTCATATAATCTAATGGAACTACAAGAATTACCTATATGCTATAGTTTTTCCTCTCATATGCTGCACAAAACTCAATCTAGTTTAATACATAATAAATTCGTTTTGAAGAATAATAATCTGTTCTTTGCTGGTTACCTCAGTTACCTTCCAGCTTTGATCTAGTTTCAATATGTCCCGCTGTAAGAGAATCTTCAAATCTACTGCCATTGCACTAAATCCTCTTTAGGAGTGAGAACCTGCAACTTCCGCTGAAGTCAATGGAAGTTCAGGTGCTCAGTTCTCCCAGAAGGCACCCAGCATCTTGAAGGAGAAGGCCCATAGAGAAGTACAAGAAAGAATTTTTTTTTTTTCCCAATGCGTCTCAGAAATACATTAAACAGCATTCCTTTTTCAGTGGGGAAATATACAGATCTGCAGGTATAACTTACTCTTTTAGTGAGCTGGGTATCCATCATGAAATTATGCACATGTTTTTCAGCTTTGGTAAGTTCTAACTTCCTTGCAACCACAGCTACCACCAGCGCAGTGCACCCTGCACCCTGAAAACAACAATAAAACAAACCCTAAGAAGTTACTACTGTGTGTTTCGAAAGCATTTTTAAAGAAGTTTCTCCTTCTCTGAAGAAATATGAAAGGCATCAGATGAATCACCATTCTCGATAAATGTGATGAATATAGTACAGCTATTTTAGTTCATGGTTATATAAAGAGTCTGTTACCATAGACTGGTAAACTGTCAAGGCATCATCAATTGCTTATTGAAGAGCATCATTTTAAAGTCATGCTTTTTCCCCTCTAGGAGTTGAAAAAAGGAACAGATTTTAGAACAAATTCAGTTTCTAATGTCTGAACAAGGGAAACCAGATACAACATTTAAAATTTAGAATACATCCATAAATGAATCCAGAAAGGCCTGTTCGTAGTCATGATATCTGCAATTGCTAAAAGGAAGTAAGATAGGACTAGTATCTAGCACAATAAAACTAGAATCTGTTTTAAAGCTTTCTTTAAAGTCTAAAGATAAAGTTACCTGAAATCTAGTTGTTAGTCACTTACATATACTTCCATGTACAGCTGGTCAAAATTTGTTTTGCAAAACACTTTTTTTTACTAGTACAGATTTGTATTGACTAAAACAGTTTGTGAATTCTAGTTGAATTCACTAAATTGTTTTGGCTTAACAAGAGAAATAAAAAAATTAAGAAAAATCTAACTCTAGTTTCAACATTTTCAAACTAAAACAGTTCAATTTTTTAAAATCTGAAATGCCCTTTTGTTTCAAATTTAACTGTGATTTTATAGGCAGAGAAAAAAAGATTTTAAAAAAACCCTGAAAATGAAATAAAACATTTTTTTTCAGGTAGAATGAAAAGTTTAGATTGACCCAAAATAAAATTTTCCCACTTTTTCAGATTACCTAAACCTCCCAGGTCAGCCCTAATGATTTTTTATGGTCAATCTTTTGGTTTGGCTCAGTCTATTCTTCTACCCTGAACAACACATGTGACTTGCAGAAATAGCTTTGTACTTGGCTGGAGGTTGTTTTGTGCCATGTATGTTTGTAACTATGAATACAGTTCCAAGTACAGCCTGGAATAAGCAGATACAAATCCCATGGAAGAGAAATATAGTGGGGTAGATTATGTGCCAAGAGAGTGGAAGCTGGTTGTAATAGATAAAACTACTAACAGGAAGATATAATATAAAGTAGTTCCCAACTACAAATTAACCCACCAATTCCCAAATCAGCTCTGTTGCAATACACCTGCTAACTTCCACAGACAGTCCCTTTACCCCAGGATTTTTCCTGATATATATACACTGAGTTACACTTTGACTAGCCCAGGGATTTCCCGCATTTACAGCCATTAATGAAGCAGTATCAGTGCAGCTCCTAGTATAGACAGGCAAAGTCTCTCTTTGCACCTTAAAGTTTACCCTGGTTTTACTTCTGTACTTGCCTCCACTTTTCCTCATTCTAAACGCTTCTGTTTCCTTCATTCTCTCATCCTTCCCTCAAAAACAATCAATGCTGCTACCCCCAATAAATATGGAGTTCTCCCTAGCTGATTTCCTATAAGTTCCTCTCAATTAATTTGCCCCTACATGAAGACCTCAAAATGAATTCACCCAACTCCCTCATTAACATAGACTCCTCAGTGAATTCATCTACCTCTTTCTCCCCATATACTGAGACACCCCAAATAAATACATTTGTGCCCCCACTCCAAGCACACCATTTAACTTGTTCTGGATCTCTCCCAAACACAGACCCCTCCAGTGAACTCATCTGCTCACCACCAACACACGCAGCCCTGATCTCCCGCAATTAGTTCTGCCCTATCTGAACCTCCATACCAATTTCACCCTGCCCCCCGCCCACAATAAGTCTCTTCCCAGATGTTGCTCGTGCTGCTCCTTCTTCTGATTTTCTCTTTAAGCTGCTTCTTCTGCAAAGGCTCTGCTCCTTCATTCCTAGTCTAGTGCTGGATGAAATCAAGGAAAAGGAAGCTGAAGTCTCTCATGCCCTCAAGGCATGGGGGAGCTAGGAGGAAGTGTCTTCATTTCTTCCTCATCCCAGCCCTGGCAAGGGAGTATTGCTGAGAGCTGCAGAGAAAGCTCTATTTACACAAGTACTAGGGGTGTGTATAGTTTATATACTCCACATACCGCCAGAAGTGCAGACATAGCCTTATACTCTGTACAGATTTTCTGACCAATCTCCCCCAGCATGTAAATTAATCAACCCTTAACCTCACCTTTGAATCTGGGTTAGGGTGACCAGATAGGATATGTGAAAAATTGGGATGGGAGTGGGGAGTAATAGGCGCATATATAAGAAAAAGCCCCAAATATCAGGACTGTCCCTATAAAATCAAAACATCTGGTCACCCTAATCTGGGTGAAGAGTGAGGGCAGTGAGAGTGCACAGGGAGTCAGCGCAGAATCTGTGCAAGGTCTTTTAACCAGCAATGAAAATCAACTGGTCTGAACTGTGTTCCCTTAAAAATATATCCCTCAAATCTAAACTGTCAAATGTAGCAAAAAGAGGCTATAATGAAGATCACTAGAAAGTCAGTGGTGGTGAACTCTGCCTCCGCTCAGGAATGCTATTATTTAGTCTCACTAATACCTCTGTACTATCTTTCATCAGCAGTTCTCGAAAACTTCCCAGATATTAATTACTTGACTCTGAGACCATCCCTCTGAAGCAGTAATGTACAAAGAACAGTTCACCTGCCACTGGCATGATGGAATGAAGCAGCTGTTTAAATGGCAAATCACAGTCTAGAACCAAAAGGTAAAAGAGATTACTGTATCCAACTGAAATTAAGGAAATTTAGGTAAACGAAATGCAGTTACCTGAATTGGAATTATCATCATCATCTGAAAGAGACTGTGCCTGTAACAGCTCCATACTGCCACCAGCACGCTAGGGAAATGCCATATATTGGCCTACGGGCAGAAAGCTATCTCCTGAATCATCAAAACTGCTTCATGAAGCATCAAGGTATTTGTTGGAGGGCTCTCATGCAAATACTAATTCAGGCTGGCTATGTTGGGCTGATGAAATATGACAGGATCCTAACATGATGGTATGCATGAAAATACACACTTTTTATCTTTGTTCAAAAGAGGAAAGGTAGAATATTACTTGTGGATATCTTCTTTGCATTACCATGGAAGAAAACAAATGTTGTTTATTCTTTTAATAATAAATAGTTTACAGAGATAGTACATTAAAGTAAACTGGGATTTTAAAATTTTATCATTATTATAAATACATTGAATTATCATCATACTTTGCATTTCCAGGGGACCTTCCACTTGAACTAAGATGTAGTATTCCCATTTTAGAGATCAGGAAAACGAGGCATAGATAATCTGTTGTTATGTTACATGATAGCATCATGCTGCATAATTACACCCTCCCCCATTTTTTCCATAATTAATACTGCACAAAAAACCAATATTTTCTGTTGGAATTCTATCTGCTGGGTAAAAGCACAATTCCAGTTGCAAGAGAGTCGTATTTTAAGATGACAGACTAAAAAAGCTGAAAAATGCATTTCAGTGATTGTACTTTGACAGGACTAAGGCAAACAAACTAAATCACAGCTTCAAGCGCCTGCTCTCTCTTCCGGGGAATCTTATTTAATCAAAAACAAAACAAATGGGGAAATGCATGCAGCTTTTGGAATTTCAAAGCAGTAACAGACTGTCTGGAGTTTACACCGTTTGGTTTGGCTCATTCCTGCCTATTACACTATATTTTATTTTAAACTGCATATTTTGTGTTGGTAAACATCATGTTTTTAAGAACATGTGGGAATTCCAGTTATCATTCACAGCCCAAACTGCAAGGATAAATACAGGACAAAAGAAGCATATTGTTAGTACAGTTAATAGGTAACTTTCAGATGTAGTCTTGATCATCTTCAGAAATCCTCATCTATCTTTAGAACAGAACCTGTCAACCAGGCTTTTATTTTTTACAAAGAATTAGAGAGCAGCAAGGCCTGCTAATTAATTGCCAAAACTTTGTACAAATTCTAAACATAATGACTTGTAGCCATTTTAGAAAAGGAGGAATTTATCACACACACAACAGAATAAATTCAGAATTTACTAATCCATTCTAAATATCCTGAGCCTCATAAACTAACTGCACCAATTTTTCAAGAGAGTCTATAATTGTGTATACAGTTTTACAGTGTGCATAATCCTTCCTTTGTCCAATGCAAGCAGAATTCACATACTCATCTCATTTAGAAATCTACCCAATTTGCATATGCAAATAAGCAGTCAATAATTGCAAAATCACAGGCACAAATTTAGAGACAGCCTTTTAAAACCTGGCTTTGGTGCTAATTTTTATAACTGACAGTTCATTAAAACTCATCTTAATCTTTTAATGCACTCTCCTGCATTATTTTTCTGACCGCACCACTAATTCTTAAAAATTTAATACGGTACTGGTATTCTGGGTGATGTATATTTTAAATGAAAGCATGTAAGTCCCTGTGTTAAGTAAAGTAGATTTGAGTATTTTAAATAATAAAGTATATAATAAAATAATTTTGTATGTATTACATAAAATTTAATTATGTGATTTTCTTCAGTCTTCCCAGTACAGTTCACAAACACCTTAAGTAAAAGTCCACCTGCCTTAGGAAATTGTTTTTTCTTAGCCTCTTGCCCAGTGGCTGCTTAATATAGGTTTAAATTAAATTATTTAATGTAAATTATTTCTATTTTATTTCATAATAAATATTCACAAAATAGAATAGAATAAATTATGAGCAGATATGAAGTTAAATATTCTCACATAAGTGTTCTAGGAACTTAGAAGTTGCAGGGCAAAATTGTAAGTAATACATCTATTTTATTTAATGAAAATGGATAGCTGTTGCTAAAAGCAGAATTAGGAGCATAGTGTTTGTTTTTCAGGAGTACTGTAAATTATACATTAGAGGGGTTTCCAGCAAGCTACATACTAAAATGGTGACCTGCCTAGATTCTTCTGTTCTCCAAAAGTGTCAACAGATCTGTTTGGTCTATCTGCTGACACAAGTGCAGATTTCATTGAAGTCAATGGTAAGTCTCCCATTGACTTAAAGGGGACCAGGAGTTTTCTCAGGTTCTGGTCACGACCTACTTTTCATGGTCAGAAAGTGGGAGAGTTTGAGCTTTACAGTAATTATACACTATATCCAGTGTGATGTATAACAACATATTTGCATCATTAAGTGAACTCTATGAATACAAATTCATACAATTCATTCAAATGAATACAAATTCTATGACAAATTCTCAGACCTTCACCTCAGACCTCACAGTGACAACTGCTGGAATGGATCTGACTGCAGGATAGCTCTCATATCTGCAGGCATCATTTCTCAAAAGTCTAGAAAGTCAACAGAGCACACATTAGAGAGTGGCTCATTTCTGAAGCAAAAGCCTGACAATCATTCACAAGTGGACAACCTTTTCCCTTGATCATTGATCTACATTTTTACCTGTACTATAGGATAATGTTTCAGTTATATTTACAAAACAAAAAAGAGCATTCCTCAAATCTTCGTTACAGACGCAGTCCTCCCTAACAGAACAAACATGAATAAGCTTCAAGATCATACGATTTCTAGTTCAAATGTTGGTCTGTGCTATGTCTTGTGAAATCAATTACCAGGTATCTTGCTTAATGCCAAGAATCTAAAACAAGACCTGTTGTTAGAAAACACCTGTGTGTATGTATTTGACTAACCTAATTCTCTACTCATTTACACCAGTGTGAATCATAAACTGCTATCCTGAAGCAAATGGACTTGCAACAGTGAAAAATTGGCAAGAGTGAGGGAAGAATCATATATCTGACTATCTGGATGTAAGTTTCTGTCATCAGTCTGGAACTTTGAAGGGCTACAGCCTCCCAATCCATCAAAGAGAGGTAAAATAATAACATAGACAATTTTTATTTTGAGATAGCCGTAAAAGTGAGGCATTGAAATCTTCCCCACAAAAAGCTTGTAAGGGGTGTCAAATTCAATTCAGACCTCTCTCTAGGTGCTCACATCCAGGCTACACCTAAATCCTGCAGATTCTTTCTGGATAACATCTCTAAGATACAGTCTTTCCTATCCATTCACAGAACTAAAACTCTTATGCAGGCTCTCATCTCATGCAGGCTCTGTTACTGCATCATCCTTTTCGCTGGTCTTGACAAATTTAATTTTGCCCCACTCAGATCCATTCAGAATGCTGCTACGAAGATCCTTCTCCTAGCTCATCACTTTGGCCTCGATACCACTCTCTTTGTATCCCTCCACAGCCTCCCTCATTGCTAGTGCATTAAACAAACGCTGCTTGTCTCCACATTTTAAGGTCTTTTACCATTCATCCCCCCACACATCTATTTTCTCTCACTATCAAGATGGACTCCTGCCTCTGACTGGTCCATGAAACCAGCATCCATCGCTGCCTGTTAAATTGTCAAACAAACATCTACATGCTTCCTGTCATGCTGCCCTGCAAACTCAGAGGATCTCCATGGAATATATGCAAAGTTACCTCATTATCCTACTTCAAATCCCTCCTTAAAACCCTCCTCTGTACCGATACCTACAAAAAAACCCAGACCATGGGTAGGCTGCCAGTGTTCTGAGGCGACTGCCTATCACGTTGACCAGCCAACTCCATTTTTCCTTGTACTCCCACATTTGTCTGTCTCATCCATCTGTTATCTATTGTTGGATACTTAAATTGTAAGTTCTTTTGGGACAAGGACTGCCTTGTTGTACAGCACCTAACACAATGGGGTCCTGGTCCATGGCCAGGGCACTTACATGCTACCGTAAAGCTACTTCTACTAAATAGCTCCTCAGTGGAGCATAATAAGCAAAACAGCACCTCTAATAGGGAAAGGCAAATGTCACCCAAGGCAACAACAGTGCTAGCTAAAGACAGGCTTGAGATGTAAAGTCTGGATCAGTTTCCAAGCTTTCTTCAAACACAGAGGTGTTCAGATTCATGTTTTCAGCTGAGGCACAACACAAAGGCCAGAATGGCAGCGTTTTCTTCTGGACATTTACAAAGTGCAGAGGGTTCAGAGCTAGGGTTCTAGTGGGGGCTCAATTTTAGTGATAGCCAAAGAATGATGCTGGCATCTCTTAAATAAAAAGTTTGAAAAAAATCTAAGATGATAAAATGCCCAGGAAGGCAGCACTGAAGACAGTGTTTAGTCAGAGCTTTAAAATCTTGCACTTGGACTTGAAGAAATTCTAGCTTTTACTGAATGAACTCCCATGGCATTGCCTCTTGCTTCTGCCTTGGCAGGGTGTCAGAATTGCATTTAAATGTTGGTAATGAACTAGTGAAATTGCTTAGCCTAGGCCTACCACCTATTGCTTACATCTATCCATGCCTGTGATGGGAGCTAAGGGGAATGGAAGCAACTTTATGCTCCGTGGCTCAGCCGGAAATCTTTTGGCAGCTTTGGTCTAGCTGGACTGGGAGTGAAGTGTATTTTTTAGTGCTGTAGTTGTCACAAAAATGTCCTGCTATACTTGCCTGGTGCTGAGAGAAGGCAGCTGCCACATTTTCTTGCTCATTTCCCTTGGGATCCACTGAGGCAGAGAGAAGGTCCGCTTTGCAGACATATGTCTCTGGTGGGAAATTTAGCTCTGCACCAGAAAAGGCACAACATTCCTCCTGCTGCTCTGCATAAAATGAAAAGCCTGTAAGAATTTAAACAGATACTCTGTTCATTTGGCTCTCTAGTAGGTGGACTTATTGGACCAGCCAGAAAAAAAAGTTCTTCTTGAAGCAAAAGAGCTCTCCAAACAAGCAATGTAAGTGTCGAAAAAGGAATCCACCCATGAAATGGACACAAGGCTAAGGAAATGGAGTCATACCAAGCTCACACACCTGAGTTTTTGCATTTATCACAGCTGCTTACAGGGTGTGAGGAGTAACCCTGCAGTGCTGAACAGCACAGGAGATGTAGCAGCACAATTACTGTAATACTGTATCCTCCAATCCAAAACTCTGACCTAAAATTGTTTTGCATTATGACCCTTCTATGTGTTCAATAGCTGTGCCTATCTAGCAACGGGCTTCAGTGGCATTTCTGTCTGTTTGAATATGATCCATTGTATCTGAAACATTTAAGCTGCTTCTACTCATAGGGTAGCACTTGAGCACACTTCCTTGCTTTTCAGCAGTCTTTTAGGTATGTCAGCAATATTAGAGAAAATACAGATTGTGTGAAACAACACAAATTAAATGCCCACAGACACTTCAGCACCCCAAGAATTGCCTGATAAGTACAGGACAGACCCAGTTTTAAAAATAGATCCAAGAGAAAAAGAGGGCCACATTCACTTTCTGATAGCAGTGACTCTGGCAGCAGAACGTCTAGTAGGTGAGAAAGGGGATTAACATTTTGCAAAACACGTGCACTCTACCCTGTACCAGAGAACATGCAAAGAGTGGGTGGTACTGA
Organism: Dermatemys mawii; assembly: GCA_007922305.1. NCBI lineage: Eukaryota > Metazoa > Chordata > Testudines > Dermatemydidae > Dermatemys > Dermatemys mawii. The sequence goes on along the minus strand of ML677336.1, from coordinate 8,979,461 downwards.
CTGAGAGATGCATTGATTCAATGCAGCTCAGTGGTGGGGCTCCTATGGAGCCTCTGATAGGTTCTGCAGCTTTAATGTCCACTGAAGAGAGCGGTGGAGGGAAAACTGCCTGCCCTCCTTGGAGAGTGAAGACTTCTTTATGCCTCTGTGCAAAAATCTCTCTTGGAACAAGGAGGTGCAATTGTCTTCCCTGGACCGGAAGGGATATAACTAGCTTATCCCTTGTAAAAATGGAAATGTCAGTTTTGTTCATTCAAGACAGTAACCGTTCTTTCTGATGGTGAACTGCAAGTATCTGACAGTCACATGACCTACTGAGTTTAAATATATTGTTTTCAGTACAAGCTGTCTAGGCTACTTCACACTTATGACACGCCCCTCAAATCGCAAACAGTGTCGGAATGTCACTGGGTGCAATTTCTTCCTGGAGCTCTAGGAAAAAACAAAATTAATAAAACACATGCACCTGTAAACATACTACTGGTTACATTAAACTAACAATAGGTCCCACATTCCGAGGACAGTTTTAACCTATTGAGTCTGGGAAACTTTCCCAGGAGAGTGCGTCAGCTACTTTATTAGAAGTTCCTGGAATGTGTTGGATGTCAAAATCAAAATCTTGGAGAGCTAAACTCCACTGAAGAAGTTTTTTGTTCTTGTTGGTGAAGCGATGAAGCCACTTCAGCGCAGCATGGTCGGTTTGTAGTTGGAACCGTAGTCCCCAAACATATGGGCGTAGCTTTTCCAGAGCATATACAATGGCGTAACATTCCTTTTCGGGAATTGACCAGTGTCTCTCCCTCTCAGACAGCTTCTTGCTGAGAAACACAACAGGGTGCAATTGTTAATCGGGTCCTTTCTGCATTAAAACTGCTCCCACACCACGCTCGGAGGCATCTGTGGTTACTAGGAACGGTTGGTCAAAGTCTGGGGCCCTGAGCACAGGGTCAGACATGAGTGTCGCTTTAAGCTGGTTAAAGGCCTCTTGACACTGCTCAGTCCACTGGACTGCATTTGGCTGGTTCTTTCAAGTTAGGTCTGTCAGTGGGGCAGCGATTTGGCTGTAGTGTGGTACAAATCGCCTGTAATATCCGGCCAAGCCTAAGAAGGATTGGACCTGTTTCTTGGACTTTGGGACAGGCCACTTTTGGATAGCATCCACCTTGGCCTGTAGAGGATTGATAGTTCCTTGACCCACCTGGTGTCCAAGGTAAGTCACTCTGTTGAGGCCTACTTGACACTTTTTAGCCTTAACAGTTAGTCCTGCCTCTTGTATGCGTTCAAAGACCTTCTGGAGATGTTCTAGGTGCTCCGCCCAGGAGTCAGAAAATATGGCCACATCATCAAGGTAGGCAACTGCAGATTCTCCCAATCCCACTAGGAGACTATCTACAAGTCTTTGGAAGGTAGCGGGTGCATTTCGCAGCCCGAAAGGGAGCACATTAAACTCATACAGCCCTACACGCGTAATGAAGTCTGACTTTTCCTTGGCAGATTCCTCTAATGGTACTTGCCAGTACCCCTTGGTTAAGTCTAAGGTGGAGATGAACTGGGCCCTTCCCAGTTTCTCCAACAGCTCATCTGTGCGAGGCATTGGATAGTTGTCTGGGCGAGTTACCGCATTTAGCTTACGGTAGTCCACGCAAAAGCGTATCTCCCCATTCGGTTTGGGGACTAGAACCACTGGAGATGCCCATGCACTGTGAGAAGGGCGGATTACACCCATCCGTAGCATGTCCTGGATCTCCCGTTCTATAGCAGCTTTGCCATGAGGAGCCACCCGGTAAGGTTGGGCTCTAACTGGGTAGGCGTTACCTGTGTCAATGGAGTGGTATGCCCATTCAGTCTGTCCTGGGGTGGTTGAGAATAGTGGCGCGAAGCTAGTGCACAGCTCCTTGATCTGCTGGCGCTGCATGTGTCCGAGGGTCATTGAGAAGTTTACCTCTTCCACGCCACCATCACTGCTTCCTTCATAGTAGACACCTTCAGGCCACTCAGCGTCATCTCCTCCCTAGGCTGTAAACTGACAAACCTTTAATTCTCTGGAATAAAAAGGCTTTAGAGAGTTAACATGGTACAGTTTAGGCTTTAGGGTTGAGTTAGGGAATGCTATGAGGTAGTTAACCGCTCCCAGGCGCTCCTTGACCGTAAAGGGTCCTTCCCATGACACTTCCATCTTATGGGCTTGAAGCGCCTTCAAGACCATCACCTGGTCCCCTACTTTAAAGGAACGTTCTCTGGCATGTTTATCATACCAGGCCTTTTGCTCTGCCTGAGCATCCTTCAGGTTTTCTTTAGCAAGGGCTAAAGAGGTTCGGAGGGTGTTTTGTAGCTTGGTTACAAAGTCCAGAATGTTAGTTCCTGGAGAAGGTGTAAACCCCTCCCATTGCTGTTTTACCAACTGTAATGGCCCTTTAACCTCATGGCCATACACAAGTTCAAAGGGTGAGAACCCTAAACTGGGATGTGGTACAGCCCTGTAGGCAAAGAGCAACTGCTGTAACACTAGGTCCCAATCATTGGAGTGCCCATTTACGAATTTCCGTATCATGGCCCCCAAAGTTCCATTAAACCTTTCCACCAGGCCATTTGTTTGATGGTGGTAAGGGGTGGCAACCAAGTGGTTAACCCCATGATCTTTCCACAGACTTTTCATGGTCTCTGCCAGGAAATTGGTTCCCGAATCTGTAAGGATGTCGGAGGGCCAACCCACCCTGGCAAAAATGTCTGTTAATGCATGGCACACAGTTTTAGCCCTGGTGTTGCTTAGAGCTACTGCTTCTGGCCATCAGGTAGCGAAATCCATGAAAGTTAGTATGTACTGCTTTCCTCTGGGTGTCTTTTTTGGGAAAGGACCCAGAATATCCACAGCTACTCGCTGAAATGGAACCTCAATTATGGGGAGTGGCTGGAGAGGGGCCTTTACCTGGTCTTGAGGTTTTCCCACTTTTTGGCACACCTCACAAGACCGGACATAATCAGAAATGTCCTTGCCCATCCCACCCCCCAGTGGAATGACTTCCCCACACGGTCTTTGGTTCTGTTCACCCCAGCATGCCCACTAGGGTGATCATGGGCTAAGCTCAGGAGCTTTACCCGGTACTTAGCTGGAACTACCAACTGTCTCTGAGGCTGCCAGTCTTCCTGGTGTCCCCTAGAAAGAGTTTCCTTGTATAAAAGTCCATTTTCAACCACAAACCGAGATCGACTGGTAGAGCTGAGAGGCGGTGGGTTGTTCCGTGCCGCCGTCCAAGCTTCCTGGAGGCTTTCGTCTGCTTCCTGTTCGGCCTGGAACTGTTCTCTTGTTGCCGGAGATATCAGTTCCCCACTGGGTTGTGGACTTGGGTTGGGTTCCTCGGGAAGTGATGGAGGTGATGGGGTTGTTTCCATTGGCGGTGGACCGCTCTCTGCTGGTGCACCTGGTTGCATTTCAGGCTCCGGCTGAGCCTCTTGGGTTAGTGTAGCTGCTGCTGTCAGTGCTGGCTCGAGGTTGCCCTCTGGTGTTGGAGTGGTAGATGGGGTTGCAAGTGCTGGACTCAGTGCTGGCAATGTTTCAGGTGTTGGTTGATTCGCCAGTTCCAGTCCGGAGTCTGGCTTGGGCTGTGTCTCTGGAACTGGATCCTCTATGGCTGTTGCAGTCGTTGGTAGGGAATCTGACTCCATCATCGTCGTCGGGGTCTCTGGTAACCCAGTTGGGCCCCTGGTGTAAGGCTCATGAACAGGGATAGGTGTGCAAGCTTGCTTAGCCTGGCTGCGGGTGACCATTCCCACCCTCTTGGCTAGCTTCACATGATTGGCTAGATCATCCCCCAGCAGCATGGGAATGGGATAATCATCGTAGACTGCAAAAGTCCACCTTCCTGACCAGCCCTTGTACTGGACAGGTAGATTGGCTGTAGGTAAGTCAAAAGAGGTTGACTTGAAGGGTTGAATTGTCACTTTAACCTCTGGGTTGATTAACTTGGAGTCCACTAAGGATTGGTGGATAAGTGACATCTGAGCTCCAGTGTCCCTCCACGCTGTGACCTTCTTTCCGCCCACTCTCACAGTTTCCCTTTGCTCTGAGGGTATCTAGGAGGTATCTGGGCCTGCGGACCTTGGGTGTGACTTCGGGGTAATGCACAGCGTTCGGTTGGTGTTCTTGGGGCAGTTGACTTTAATATGCCCCAGCTCATTACATTTAAAACATCGCCCAGCTGACTGGTCACTGGTGCGAGGTTGGTTGCCGTTGACTGGTGGTGCGAAATGGTGAGGTGTTTGGGGTTTTCCTTGGGAGGTAGGTGGGGTCTGGGGCTGCCCCCTCTGATAGAATGTGGTCCCGGGTTGCCCCTTCTGGGACCCACTCCAACCGCCATTAGGTTTTTTCTTTTCTGCCACCTCCCCCCCTTGTGTCCCGATTTTCCCCGCCTCTCTGGCAATCTGGGACTGCTCATATTGATCCGCATAAGAAGCAAGACTTTCTGCTGAGTCCATTTTCTTATCCCATAACCACTGTTTTACATCATCACTGGTCATAGTCAGGAACTGCTGCTGTAGAACTAAATCACATACGCCTTCACAGGTAGTTACACCCCTTCCTTTGACCCATTTATCTAACAGATTCTTCATCTGGTTTACGTAAGCCAGATGACTTAGTCCAGCTCCTCTCTTAAGGGCTCTAAATTTTACTCTGTAAGTGTCAGGTGTAACTTGAAATTGTTTTAAAACCAAATCCTTAAATTTACCATAGTTTGAAGCATTCTCAATAGGCATCTTATTGAAGATGTCCAGAGTTCGGCCAGTCAATTTTACTATCAATGTGGTCATCTTTTGATCTTCAGGGATTTTATGTAGAGTGCACAGTCTCTCAAAGGTGATGAAATATTCGGCAATGTCATTGGACTCATCATACTGTGGGCACAGTCGCTCCCATTTGTGGATTTTTGGGGAAGTGGAGTCAGCAGCTGGAGGAAATTGTCTCTGCAGCTCCAAAACAGCCAGTTCATGCTTCTGTCTCTCAATCTGGGCTTCCATAGCCCTTCTTTGGGCGGCTTCCTCTCTCTCCATCAGCCTTTGATGTTCTCTTTGTCTCTCCTCAGCTTGGAATTTGGCTAATTCTAAATTCTTTTGGCCCTTACGACCTGTCATTTTGATCTTTCTGTGTTCTAACTTACTCACTGAAAATTAAACAAAAATTTCTTATATCACTTGGAAATTCTCAGCAGGGTTTTAATCCTACCAGCAGAGGGAGAAAGACCCCCTACACTGATTCTCAGAAAACTGAACTTACCAGTTCCCCCCATCCACTCCAGGGATGGTTGCCTAGCACTTAACGAGCCTATTAACTCTTAACTGCAAACCTGGGCTACTCTCTGCTATGCAGCAGGAGAAAACCCTCTCAAAAAAAAACAACCAAAAAATCTTCAGTTTCCTGCCCTCAGGCAACTGAAAAAGACAACGTGTGGAGCTATCACAGCTTCAAGACCTGCAGAACAAGTCTTTCCAGAGTGACTCCCTGTAGTGTTTAACTTAACACTGTTACCTGCTTTGTACTTGCTGAGGTCTCCCTTAGAGAAAACTGCTTCTGCAAAATTCTGTTTTTTAGATTCACAAAATTTCATCCCACCACTGCCAACCATGTCAGGATTGCCTCCCCACTCTGAACTCTAGGGTACTGATGTGGGGACCCGCATGAAAAAAAGAAATACCCCCCCCCAAGCTTATTTTACCAGCTTGGGTTAAAATGTTTTTCCCCAGAACACAACTTCTTCTGTATCTGGACCTGGTACACTGCCACCACCAAACTAGGTCTAGGGTAGTTTGGGGACCCTTCTTTCCCTTTTCACTAACCCCCCAAACTTCTTCCTTCCCTGGGAAGCTTGAGGGAAAAAAAAAACAACCAAACCTCGCCTGATCCTGCGAGACGTGCCCGATCCAAAACCAGGATCTTACACAATGAAAAACAAGCAGTCAGCTTCTTAAAAGAAAGATTTTAATAAAAGAAAAAAGAAAGGAATAAATCCCTTATAACCATCAATAGAACAGCATCTACCATAATCAACAAAAGGATTCAGAAACCAAACCTCTCCCCCGAGGCAATTTTCTCCCACAGTTGATATCGCTGCTGAAGCTTACAATATCAAGAAGCACCCAGCCAACACTCACCACTGAGAACCCTCCAAGTGATAAAAAGAAGGTAGACTTACTAACTACAGTACTTGATAGAATCGTATAGTTATAGTGAAAGACATAGCTGTGTCATCCCATAGCCGAGGTGAACAGAGAGAGACCCAGAGAGAAACTGAAACTTAAAATCCTGTGTCTCCTGAGGAATTTCTCATTGGTCAGTTGTCCACCTCTCAGGTTACCTTTAGCTTAACCCCTTACAAGTAAACACTAATTCTAGGCTACTTCACACTTATGACACAAGCAAGCACAGGTAAATATTCAGACTGGTTCCTCGCCACATACAGTTGTAGATTACAAAGAACTGTAGGTTGTATACTATTGAGAAATGAATGTTATGCTTTTTCAACTCAAAAAGCAACAGTTTTCCCATAGTGTTGCTACAAACTATTCTTCATTCAGGCCTTTTAACTTTCTGAAATTTGATTTTGACTCCTGATGGCTTCAGCTAGCAAGTGGAGCATCGTTAACTTCCTTCCCCATATTATGCAGCTGAGTGATACTAGTGTATTTGGAGCATACTGGGTTAGAAGACAGACATCACTGGATGAAACACAAGCTGCTCTGAACTGAGAACTCATTATTGATATTTATTATTAAAGTCTCAGAACATAGCTTGTTAAATTCTTAGCTAAGCCATCTTAGTAGTGGATATAAAATGCCACTAATGTGCATGAAAGACATTTTCCCTTACTCACAGGAAAATGAAGCTGTTAGAACTTTGTTTCCATGACCTTGTGTGTGTACCATCATGTCTATTTACAAAATGATAAAAAAGATTCCCACTAACACTTACAAATGAAATGAAAGAAAGCCTTGGGTAACTCTTTAATTGACAATGCCATCTATTTTCATCTGGTTGATATTACACGAAAATTGACTCCTTTCAGTTCAGTCAAACTTCTGCCTCTGGACAGGGCATTAGTTTTAATGATACATTCCTTGAACATGACTCACAGCACTATGTTTTTGTATTCAGACGTTACAAAATTAAGCTGTGTAAAGCTCAGTTTTTCAAAAACTCAGATACAGGTTTTTAACTATTATGATTTAGGATAATTCATGACTTCAGTGGACACTATGCATAAACATCAGTTCACAGCAAACTGATATTTATTTTCTCTTTTGTTTTGGATTCTTAGCAGAAGATCTGTACCCAATCTTAACTCTGCAGCTAGATTCTCCTCCTTTTCCTATCTATCATATATTAAATGCCACAAACTACATTATTGGGATGATACTGTTGAAATTTTGCTACACATACACACACACTAAAATAATGAAATTCAAAGTTATTGTTTCCAATAATAATTATGTGTAGTATTTTCTGTTACTGTATATAACTATAGGATTTTTTTTGCTTTACTACATAACTCCAGTGAATGCCATAATGAGGAAATTTCATTAAAGGGAGCAGGATTGGGCCCACAGATGTTTGCATTTATTTTCCTTTAAAGAAAAAGCAAGTAAGGCCTAGAATCAGAACTGTAGGACCGTAAAGGCTCTCGATAGGTCATCTAATCCTGTCTTTGGCATCGAGGCAGGACTGTGTATTATCTAGACCATCCCTGAGAGGTGATTTGTCTTACCTCTTAACAACCTGTAATGATCAAGATTCCACAACCTCCCTAGGTAATTTGTTCCAGTACTTAACTACCCTGACAGTTAGGAAGTTTTTCCTAATGTCTAATTTAAATCTCCTTTGCTGCAATTTAAGCTCAATACTTCTTGTTCAGTCCTCAGTGGAAATGGAGAACAATTCAACAATCTTTTAAATACTTCAAAAGTATTATGTCCCACTTCAGTCTTCTTTTCTCTCAACTAAAAACAAAACTTTCCCCCTCCCCTCACCAATCTTTCCTAGACCTATCATAATTTTTGTTGTTCTCCTCTGGACTTCCCTCCAATTTGTCCACATCATCCCTAAATCGTAGTGCCCAAAATTAGCCACTCCAATTCAGTGGCCTTATTAGTACTGAGTAGAGCAGAAGAATTACTTCTTGTGTCTTATTTACAAATGCTCCTGCTGACACATCCCAGAATGATGTTTCCTTTTTTTGAAACCGTATTACACTATTGACTCACTATGTCGCTGGAGAGTTAGGAGCACCTGAAGACTGTAGTTTCAAATAAGAGTTCCTCTTTAACTGTAACACAAACTGCACACTGTCTAATTAACATCGAGAAAACCTGTTATAAAGAGATATGTGGGTGCAAATTCTTTCAACCAATCAAACTCTGAGTATGTTTAAATTGTGCAGGGAAGTCCAACAGAGCTTGGGGGTGGGGGAAGGAATCATTTTCCCACAGGGCTGAGGAACATCCATGCTGCATCTCCATCCCAGATCCCTTAGCTCATGGGCCTTAGTGGTATCTAGAGGCCACTGCCCTTCACAGTCACATATCCCAGCTCTTCCCTAGTCTGTCCCAAATCCCCTGTTCAGAAGCATGGCTTAGCTTGTGTGAAGCATTCTCCTTCCCATATAGCAGAAACACTGCAGTTCTTGTGCTTTTTAGGTCCTAAACATGTATGTCAGAGGAGGAAAGGTTTGCTCCTTTTAAAGCATATACATTTTCAAAATGGTATATCATTTAATTCCTATGCATCCCTGATTTACACCTGGACTTTGAGAGTTGCACCTCAGCAGGTCAAGCTTGAATACTTGTTCCTTACTAAAGATTTTTAATTGGCTCTTAAAACTAGTGAAAGCTAACACACTAGCATCAATTTGCCACAGCTGTCTTCATTGTGACTATTCCTGATAACTGGTCACCTTTGTGAGGAAGGGGATCATGATCCAGCCCTTAGAATGTGCTAGCTGAAAAAAATTGCTAACCTCCCTCCCACCCCCCTACTTCTAGTGTTCAGTTTAAGAATACCATCTACATTTGCTTGCTTCATCCTTAAGCTTAATGAGGCATTTACTTTAATAAAGATGGTATTCAAGTTGTGCAATGAATCTTACTGAAAATGCTAAAAAATAGAAGTTTCAGCAACATAGGAACAGAGAGCTGGAAGGAAATTCGTGTCACTGAGTTCAGTCCCTTGCTATTGCAGGCCACCCTGTTGCGTAATTGACAACTTAGCCACTGCAAAGAGTCTAAGATAATTATTTTTTTAAAAGCAACCCTCAAACAAGCTATATCAGACATCTGTGTGCATCCCACAGTATACCAGTTTTCACAATCTTCATTCTCCCATTTATTTTAGGAGCACAGGATCTGACATAATAGATCCATCAAATCCAGTATCTTGCCTCTTGCAGTGACAAACATATGATACTTCAGAGGAAAGCAAATCCACCCTTCTGTACCACAGTTATGTCCCATCCTATTCTGCAGTGCTGCCAGTCAGAGGAAAATGTTCCTTCCTGATCCTTGCAGAAGGATTTTTGGGTGCCATTATTTTCTCTTGCATAAATACAAACATTCATAAATTACATATAAAATTATTTTTAGGATTATTTAGATTATCTATTTAAATTTTCAGAGTTGTGGAAAATTATGGGGAGAGTCAGACAATTATTTAATGATGGTAAAAACAAATTCAAAAAGTTTATAATAATTAAAGCACAAATTGTCAGCATAACGTCAAAGCAGACATAGTGAATGTCCTTAAATCAAACTATAAGAAGTTCTCAAGCAACATTTTTCTTACTTTACTTATCTGTACATTTCAATTATCATTGATAGAAGTACTGTTTTCTTGACTTGTGTGTGGTGATATTGATATTTACTGATAAAAATCTAATCCTGGCAAGCTTACTTATCAAGATTTATAAAGTTATTCAGACACATCGACTTGCTGACCACCTGTGAGAGTGAATTCCAAAGAGATTATACATTCATGAAGAGATATTTCTATTTATTTGTTCTAAATTTGATGGCCCTTAAATTAAAGATGAATATATCCTTGTATGAGATGGTGTAAAAAGAAGGGACCATTCAATTTCCTTTGCACCCATCATGCATTTTTAATAACTTAGTCATAAACCCAGACTCTTCTTCTTTCCATCCTGTGTAATTCTAGATCTTCCAATCTCTCATCAGATGTAAGTCTCCCATCAGCACTAATGCTTTTCACTTCTCTCCTTTGACTCTTTTAAGCTAAATCCACAGAGAGGACTTAGGCTCAGCACTGCAGTGCCTAACTTCAGGTGCTCTGGACAGAGAGTGGAATCCACAGTTCCCAGTTAGGTACCCAGGCCCCGTGTACAAGGCATTGGGGGAGCTGAGAGGGATTTCCCCCTCTGCGATGAATTCGGCAAACTGGAATGTGGATTTTTCATCTTCCATTCAGCATCCAGGATGTCTGGTTGGGTGTGGATGTGGATTTACAACTGTCGCAAAGCTGGTACGTTCAAGTTCAGTTGGTGGGCTAAGCAGGATGCAGCAGAGCTCCCTGTGTGCTGGCTGAAGGGACTCCCATTGCATATTTAGGAGGTATTATTATCCCTGGCAAGCATGTGGCCCCCTCATATCTAAGACCTTTGTCGTGGAGGCGGCACTCTGATTGGGACTCTGATTCCCATCAGGGTCCTGTGGCAGGCCAGTCTAAGAGTGTACAGGGGGCACAGCCTTTACACTCACCCACGTTTATAGATCAACTTGCACCAGTGACCCAGATGAAGTCCACTCTGGAACAATCCTGCTGAGTAGTTCAGAATGGCTACCCCAGCTAGGCTTTACTTGTCAATAAAGTTGGAACCTCCATATTTAACCGTACTCTGGTGTCCGTGTCGCATTGTTTCTCTGTTCACATCAACTGCACGTCTAGTGCTTCTAAATGCATCATGGCTCAACATGATGTTGTGACAACAGATTATGCATCACTTCCCCCAGTTTTTAAAGTATCCAAATGCCCTATTTGTGTTTTGTTGCTGCTGCTGCTTTGTTACGGACATCTCTAAGCCAAATTTCAACTTCCCTTAAAAGGTTGCTGGGGACAGGAATTTCTGTATTATCTTATTTTAATTTCATTGTTTTTTTCCCCAATTGCTTCTCTTCTTTTCAGTAGTTTAGAACAGGAGTTCTCAAACTATGGGTTGGGATGCCAAAATGGGTCGTGACCCCTTCGCCAGGACTGGTGTGAGACTTGCTGGGGTCCAAGGCCAAAGCTGAAGTCTGAGCCCCACTGCAAAGGGCTGAAGCCAAAGTCCAAGGGCTTTAGCCCTGGGCTGTGGGGCTCAGACTTCAGTTTCAGCCCTGGGCAGTGGAGCTCAGGTTACAGGCCCCCTGCCTGGAGCTAAAGCCCTTGGGCTTTGGCTTTGCCTTCCCACCCATGTGCAGGGTGGTGGGGCTCGAGCTTTGCCCCCTCCCCCATCTGGGGTGGTGGGGCTTGGGTGGGCTCAGGCTTTGGTCCCCCTTCTGAGGGTTGTTAATTTTTTGTTGTCAGAAGGAGATTGCGGTGCACTGAAGTTTGAGAAACGCTAGTTTAGAGTGTTTACAGTCTGTCCATTTCTGTAGGTCAGGGGTTCTCAACCTTTTTCTTTCTGAAGCCCCCCAACATGCTATAAAAACTGAACAGTCCACCTATGCCACAACAATTGTTTTTCTGCATATAAAAACCAGGGCTGCCATTAGGGGTAGCATGGAGAGTAATTGCCCAGGGCCCCATGCCACAGGTGGCACCATAAAGCAAAGTTACTCAGTCTTCAGTTTAAGCCCCTGGTGGTGGGGGCTCCGGGGCGTTGGCTTCAGTCCCATGCATCAGACTTTGGCTTTCTGCCCTGGGCCCTAGCAAGTCTAATGCCAGGAAGCCCTGAAACCGGCCCACAGCCCCCCAGGGGCCTTGGACCCTTGGTAGAGAACCACTGCTCTAGGTGTTCATATCACACTCATCACCATGCAAACAGACTGACTGTGTCAGTCATATTTGAAGCCCTAGTGCTTTTAATGTATTTGGAAAAAATTTAATTATTTACTTCATGCCTTTGACTATGTTCTTCATATTATCTCTGCAGGGTCTTGCTCGGCCTGGCCTCCAACTGTGTGTGTAACTTTGCATATGCAAACACTAAACATTATGGTAATTTAAATGGTAATTTAATTCATTTTTCACCAAATACAGTAGAAGCAACTATGGCAAATGATTTTATGCTTGCAGTAGAATCACATTCTCCTAAGTAAAATGATAAACACTGCTTATTATTCCAGTCTTGAGTGCGATTAATTCATGAGTATGGAGAAAGATATTTGCAATATTTGGAGTCTGTTTTTTATTATTTTATTTTTACAATGTTCTTACCACATCACAGTTATACAGCAGATCCTTAATTATCAAAGTCTTGGAAAAGATGCTCTAATGCTGATCCCAGCCATGCTAGCATAAATCAGTGTTAACTCCATCGGTGTCATGCGACACCCACATGAGATCAGAGCGAGTAGTGCAATTCCAGAGCCAGTGCAATTCCCACCCCCTTTTGAGGTTAGGAAGTCCATCATAAGAGTTCTGGATAAAACGTACTCTGCACAAAAGGATTTTTCATATTGCAAATATCAACCATGTTCCAAAATTTGCTTTGAATGCATATTCAGATTAATTTAAAATTAATTAAGGTTGGCTCAATAATTCTTCAAACATTTCGGAAAAGATGATACATAGGAAGAGGCAATGTTTTATCCTTCTTCAGTACTTGGAGCATGAACCAATCAGCTACTATTGCTTCTCATTTCTGAAAGAGAGCAAGGGACTGTTTCCTTCCACTCTCTCCCCATAGTAGTGGGTGCTTTTCACCCCTCTTCTTCCTACACTCCTCATGTCAGCTTCCCTCATGGCAAATTCTTCTTCAAGCCCCCTCCTTGGTATCAGAACCAATTTGGTACTGAGGAGGACAGTAAAGCACACTGGAAGATGGCAAATTTGAGCTAGCTTCCGCAGAGTGTATCAAAGCATTTTGTTTCACTCCTCACTCCTACAGGCCGTGTTTTAAGAATAAATTGAAAACTGTATTTTAAAACAATCTGTATTTGCCACTATCAGCAAACTTTGCTAAAAGGGCATGGAGACTTATTATCTCAACCATTCTAAGTCAATGACAAGAAGTCTATCATAAGTAAAAGAACAGCTGGCATAAAGTCGTCAAGTCTTCCAGAGTCCATTAGTCTACTTCACATTTTAGAAACAGAAGTATATATCATTCTATAAAAAGAAAAATGAATTCTTTTCCGATGAATTTATTTGCCAGGATAGCTGTACAGAAATGGCAACTTTAAGAAAACAACCCTTAGTTTTCATTAGGTATGAGCCAAAATCCCAACACACGTTTAATGAAAGGCAGGTGTTCAAGCTATATTATGTGTGAACACAAGAATAAAAATAATAGAGAAAATATAACTACAATATATGAAGTTAGGTTACCATTAGTGCTGATTTGGGGCCAGCTTACATTACATTTAATGGGCGCTTTCATGAATAAGAATTGTAGGGTCAACCCCTTTATTACTAACATTCTGCAGCAAAATAAGATCAAATGAATTATGCGTGACTGTCATTTGTTGCTCACTCCACTATTCGGCTTTAACCAAATGCCACTGTCAGTTACAGTGCATTAGCCAAATGTACAACCCTAGTAATATAGTATAATAGTACAGTAACAAACACCACATTAGCACTGCACTTATGGTAGAGATATTATATAAACCTACTTAAAAAGCAATTATACATGGGTGGACTTCCTTAGAAAACTCATGTACAGTAAAACATGTTATGGGAGACTAGCCACAGTAGGTTTTCTATATATTTAAATAACTTAAATTTTAAGAAACAGGTATAGGAATTATAATTTTGCTATTATTACTGATCTACTTACATATGCCCAAACACAAAGCAAGATCCAAAAAAAGTGTTGTTGCTATATGATAACCTTCAGAAACAGGCTTTATTGAGACTTTTATTCTCAAAATAACAGCAGGTTGGATTTGGTTTCTCCAAGTTTCATGCTAAAGCTCTAAATTTACCTATAGAAGGCGAATGCTCTCAATTACCACCAGAATGAAAGATCTAGTGAATGGCCTAAAGTAACTCATGTATTATACAAACTACTGATAAGCATTTTATATCACCACCAAGAAGTGCTGTTTTAAAGCCAATAATCTTGTGCTAGACTTGATTTAACTGAATACATGAGAAAGTTAGTGAAGAAAAATCAGTGACACTTACCATTATTCCAGTAAGTAAACAGACTCCTTTCCCACAGTATGTATTAGGTACCATGTCACCATATCCAATGGATAGGAAAGTTATTGAAATCAACCACATGGCTCCAAGGAAGTTGCTAGTAACATCCTGTTGATCATGGTACCTAAAAGATAGAGTAATTGTTACATTTCCATCATAAAATACTTCTACTATATTTCTGTGCTTTGAGAGGGAGCTTTCACTAGCTGGTGTCTCAGCTGTTCCTTCTTAAAGATGTAATGCTATTTTTATTTATGTATTTTTTAATGTTTTTTTTTTGTTTTGTTTCTGGAGATAAGCAGCTGTTATATAAAACTGAGATACAACAAAAAATCAGCTAGTACAACAACAGAGGTATTTACCTGTGCTATTTAGTCAATATACTTCTATTATTATTATTGAATATGATGGAAGCGTTTGGCTGAAACCGCCCGCCCCCTCACCACCTCCCACAGAATCACTTCATTCTCCACTCACACAGGTGCTGAAGCCTACTGTGCAGTGGACCCAGCACAATCTGCTGTCTATACGGAAGTAGCAGCAGGTCTCTGCAGGTGGTGGTGGAGGCATGGGTGGGCTTAGGGCAGGAACCCAGTTCATCTCCCAGTGATCGGCCTGAGTATAGCCTTGTAAGCAGAGGTTCATTATTAAACTGACATGCAGACACTAAATTAAACTGAAGCAACCTGCTACCTTCATTCTACTTCGCTACATTCAATGCAAGTCTGCTGTCCTGAACTGCACTCCTACTTGACCATGAAAGGTTCATGTTAAAAAAAGTAAATATTCCTTTTTGTTAAAATTCAGTACTTACTATACACTGATTTTTGGGGATGTGCATTTTTGTTAAACTACTCTAGAACAATATAACTATTCCCTCGCCCCCGAAAAGTCTCAGAGAGTGGTTAAATAATACATCTGAGCCCAAAGAGCTCTGAATCCAATGGGACCTGCTTTAGGATAAAAACTTATTGCCAACACACAGTCTGAATGAAATGAATGTTCGCCAGTAAAGCTTGTGTTGATTAGGGCAAGTGAAAATCTTGTTTCCCAGGCACAGAGCAACACAGAGACCCTCCCTTGCATTCAGGGTAACCCCACAGCTGCCAAGCTGCCCTACGTGAGAGGTTTAGGCTGTTGTATTCTGGTGTTGCTCTCCCCATGGTATACCCCGAGCCACTGTCCTCTCTGGGCACAAAGACCACTTGTGGAGCTATGCTCCATGAGATGCAGGACCACGCTGTCTCCCACCACAAAAGCAATTTCCTTAGCTTTGCTTCCTTAAGAGAGTCTCCTATGCTTGCAGAAATGGGCTAGGACTGCATAGGGAATGCATCAAAAGCACTCTCCACAGAGTGCACACCTTCACTATTTCAGAGATGCAAGGATGCATATTTTTAACAGCACAATTATCAATGGTAATTTTCCAGATTTCACTTGAGGTGTATCTTAATTAGTAAGGTCCTTTAGATGAAATATTCATTAAAGCGATCTGCATCTATATTTAGTAGCACACCACTTCAAGGACCTGTTCAAACATTTTTATCTTGTTAGCTCTCTGCAACAAGCTGACTGATCTCTGGGATTTCCTGCACTGGTTTTTTAAGCCTTTGATTTAGCAAGGAACACAAGAACATGCTTAACACTGCTGCCAACTCTTGTGATTTTACCATGAGTCTCATGATATTTGATGTTTTCCTTAAGGCCCCTCAAGCAGTGTGGTTAAAAACTCCTCATGCAATGAGATAACAGCTTTCATAAAACAAAGAGAAGTTTCCAGCCCTAAAGACTGCAGAAAACAAGTTTGGGAATGTGACTCCCTAATGCTCAAAAACCAGAAGGCAAAACAAAGAAAACGCAAAATGCATTAAATTTTATAATCTTATGATTTTTAAGCCATCTTCATGAGTTTTGTGGCCTGAGTAATGTTTTTGAATCCCTGAAGTTCGTAATCTAGCTTTAAATATGTGCTTAACTTCCACTGATTTTAATGAGACTATTTATCTTCTTAAAATTAAGACATGCTCAAGTGCTTTGCTGAATCATGACCTGTATGTTATTTACTGGATCAGGCTCTGAGGACTTGTTCCTGCACCATGAAAGTCAATAGGAATTTTTCTGACTTCAGTGGGAGCAGGCAGGTACAGGCCCCATGTCTATATTTAAGATGTTGCTTGCACTGTACAAATGATCAACAACAGAATGAATCCATCTATACTGAAAATGAAAGAGAAGAGCATTTTCTGCATACTAGAAATTGCAATCAGAATGACAACAGCAGCAGAAGGATAAATGAGACATTAAATGAGTTCAGCTTGAAATATCTATTTTTTACCTTTCAGACTTGTTTTAAATACATTTTTAGTTATGCCAGACCCAGAGACATAAATAGTCTATTTATCCGCAGAACAAGTACAATGTTTATAGTGCAGTTCAAACTTTCACACAGCCTTCTACCAACATACCTCAAATCTGTCATAGAACACTTCTAAGAGTGAGAGGACAGATGGGTTCTGTCCACAGTCTCTCTGCTGAGCCTACCAGTAAGAGAGCCAACTGGATTAGGAATTACTGTGGTGAGGACACCTGCCCACTAGCTGCTGGAACCAAATTTACCAAGATTACCAACTCACTGCAGAAAAGCTACCGAACAGCCAACAGCTGGCAATAGCATTTGCTCAGTATCAATCTGGGCTGGATTTTGAATGACAACCTAGATGTTAAAGACTCCATAATCCAACTGCTATTCATTCTTTCTATGTCTGAAATCTCCACCACAGTGCAGTCACCAATAAGCAGTTTAGATGCTATCATATCAAAAGTTTAATAAAACTGTAGTGATACAAAAAACAAAGGTTAGATAAAATTGTCTTAACAGTTTTGTATAGCAGATTTTGTATAGGTTATCATTACAGCTAAAAGCTGGGTCATTTCTGAAAGCATGTGCAGTAAAACTGTGTCCCACTCAGATAGATCTTATACAAGACTGGCAAGTAAGAAGAAGAAGTGTACAGACATACTCTATTAAAACTTTACCTATAAAAATAAGTGGCCACATTACAAAACACTATGACTAAGTTAAACTAGATAAAATGAGGGCAAATTTGGACCCTTCTAAGGGTTCATGAGTCAGAGGTAGGAGCTCCAGGGGCTCTTTAGACATAATAGAGATTTGTTTAACTTATCACTCAAACACCCATCACATTTTGAATAGTTTGGTTATTTTTTAAAAAACATTAATTAAATAGAAACATACTGTAGAAGTTGCCATACTGGATCACACCAGTGACCTGTCTAGTTCAGTGTCCTGTCTCTGACACTAATCAGTACTTCCTGCTTCTGAGGCAGCGGCAAGAAATCCTGTAGTAGACAATTATGGAATAAATTGCCCTTAGAGGAATTTCTTCCTAATATACAACAATTCTCAGTTGGCTTGTACCATGAAGCTCTATATCCATTCAAACAAACAAACCACCTTGTCTATGTAACAGTAGATGCTCTCACTAGCCTACTAAGCCTCTCTGATATTTGTGGCAATGAGCTTCACAGGGTGATTGTGTACTTTACACAAAACAATATTTCCTTTTATCAGTTGAGATGAGACACTGTTTTCTTTATTGCTGGGATGAAATATTCATTCATTTACTTTTTTCCTAAAGGAAATTAAGGGGAATATCAATAAGAATGGCTTAGCTCCTGGCCCATCCTCCATTCCCTCTACAAAACTCTGTGGGGCAAAAGGGGGCAGAAACTGGCCTTGTCTCCCCAGCTAGGTATTCCCTCCATTTGGAGGAATTCTTGGCAAGTATGCAGCTAGTTCCTACACAAAGCCCCTGAAAACTCCAACATAATTGGTTACAGGTGTGCATGGTCAGCAAGATTACAGAAGCATTGAGGTAGCTCTCCAGCTGACAGTTGGCTCCCTTCCATCAGTTACCAGCTAATGGAGCTTCACACAGATGGGGTAAAAACAGCCCCAGGATCTGGCATGTAACTGTTTCCCTGTACTCCTCTAAGGCTCTGGAACAATGTATTTCTAATTGATTGGACAGAAATAACAAGAAATCAATAAAAATTTACCTACAGCTTGAAGACTTGAACACAATATCTTGAAACATCAGATCGAAAATTAGGGGTTGATATTGTTCCCTGAGAAGTCAATGGCAGAACTATCAATGCCTTTAGAAGGCTGTAGAAATGAGCTCTTTATCCACTATAACCTTCGGCTAACAGAGGAAACACAGAGGTAATAACTGGCTACTAGAAGGATCTACTGCACATCCATTAATAGAACAGAAATATTCAGGATTCCTAAAATACTAATTTAAAATCTGAATGTATGGAATACAAAGTTCTTATGTAGTGCATTCCATAGTTCTCACCACATGCATTCCATATGTCATGGATATGAAACAAAATATTCTTCAGAATCTTTTGATTCATTAATATATTATTATAATTCAATATTTTTGGACAATGAAAGCAAGCCTTGAGAACAGTCACTCATTCGAATTAGAGAATAAGAGCTAACACATTTTAAACCAAACTATAACCACCACAGAAATTGAACTAACTGGGACACAACTGCCCTGCTCCAGCAGCACAATGGGCTGTTCATGACAGCTGAAGATTCCCTTGGTGTGTGGGAATCCTTGGCGGGTGCAAAGCAGACATAGGCAGCTTTCTCTTACACCATCTTCTCCCCTGCTGTAGGGGTACACTAAAAGAAGTAAGAGGGCACAGCCAGAACACATTTCACTGTAATGGGCAGTTATAAACCAAAATAAATTAGAGTTGTCCTGAGATCGCTGTAACTTACGCCAAGGGTTGAAATGATTATGCCTTTGCTCTTCTCACATCAACATTAAGGAGTTTTGCCACTGGCTTCAAGAGGATTAGGATCAGATTCTTCTACTAATAAAGTTGCAATAATTCAATACTCCAGATTCTGTGTCAAGTCTGGGCGTATAAAGATTGTGACAGTAATGCTCTTTCTCTAAAATGGCTCAAATCAATATCATGACTCAAAATTATTTTTCTTCATAATTGCATTAGTATTTGGTGATCTCATTTAAACTGCTATGTCTGCCTTTAGCAGCACATATTTATCACCCAGTAATTCTGCTTTGACAACTGCTTACATTCATCTTTAAAATGAAAGTAAAAAGAAACAAAATGTAAATTTTAGCTTAGCCAATGACATATTACTTCACTCTTAGAAGCTTTGTTTCAGTTTAGCCTACTTCACCTGACAGCCGACAAATTTCACATTCCTTGATTTAGCTCTCGTAGACAATCCAAGCAAAAAATTATTATAGGATTAGTTGAGATGACCATCCTTTTTGCTAGTGGAAAATCTAATAGACTGTTTGTATAGTAATTATAATAATAAGTAAAAAATCTTAGTTTGAAATACCTTGCCAAGCCAAGTACGGTTTTGTTAAATCTTAAAACTCTTAGACTAATGACAGCTGAAAGTACGTTCAACCAAATAAATCAGAAACTTGTCAAGACTCACATAAGAGACACTGATTTATTTAACTAGCTATTAGAGCTCTCCCACTATAATAAATATTTTTGGCTGTTAAGTGCCTTTTCAGCTCTAGTTAGACCAGGGGTGGCCAATCTTTGTGGGCCTTTGTGTCCCGGACACCTGGGTCCCAAGTTCTCCCCCTTGGCCCCCGAGTCTCTCTGACCTGCCAGGACAATCCCTGTCCAAGGGCCGCCCGGTCTGTGGGGGACTCGCTCCATCGCCCTTTGCTGCTGCGGGACCCGCCGGGAACTGCTGGGACGGCGGAGATGCCTGGTTCCCAGCTGGGGGCAAAGGGCAGAGACAGGGAAGTGGGGGGGAAGGGAGCCTGAGAAGGAGCCAGAATTTACCAATGTACATTGCCAAAGAGCCACAGTAATATGTCAGCAGCTCCCCTATTAGCGCCCCCCCACAGCGCCTTCCGGCAGCTTCGCCCATCAGCACCTCCCCCTCTTTCCTTGCACCTCCCAATCAGCTGTTTCATGGCATGCAGGAGGCTCTGGAGGGAGGGAGAAGAAGCAAGGGCACTGCAGGCTCACGGGAGGGGGCGGGAAAGGGTGGAGTGGGGGCAGGACCTGTGGCAGCGCCAGGGGTTGAGCAGGGAGCACCTTCTGGCACACTGGAAATTTGGCACCTGTAGCTCCAGCTCTGGAGTCGGTGCCTATACAAGGAGCTGCATATTAACTTCTGAAGAGTCACATGTGGCTCTGGAGCCACAGGTTGGCCACCCCTGAGTTAGACGGTAGGCATAGGCAGGTTCCCCCAGACTTTTAATACAGTGATGATCACAGATAGGTCTTTATTTTTCCACCAGTTAGAAAGCAAAATCAACTGTGCTTAAAGTAACATACACCATGACTCAAAGTTAGCTTCTATGAAGTCAATGGAAAAAACTTCTGTCAATGGGCTTTGGAAGGGTGAGATAGTTTCAAGTAAGTGATGTTTGATTTCCTTCTTTGTTTCCCTCTGTCATCTTTGCTGGCCTCCTACAAACATTTATGAACAGCAAAAATTTTCTTGCAATACTAATAATTTCACAAACGCACTATGTGCTAAAGCAGATGTCTGGAATCCACAAAACACAGATGCAAAAATATAGCAATTATAAATTAAACTAAAGGCAAAAGATATATAGGCAAGTGGTCTTTTCGGAAGGTACTGAGGTCAAAATGGTGCAAGTAACTATAATTTCTCTCTTTTTAAATTAAATATGTATTCATTTTTAAGAACATTTATAAAGCTAATGATTAGCTTGTATGTATGAGAAATAAAGACCACTGCCTTGGTTTCCAAAGGTGCTGAGCACCAGCTGCTTCCAGTGATTTCAAAATCTAGCCAGAGTCCTCAAACTTATGAAGTTCTTTCCATTGTTTATAAAGGAGTCTGTCAAGAGCTGTCATTTCAGCTAAATTATTATGGCAGTACTCAGCCTTCGGAAACAAAATGGATTTCCCCCTTTGCAAGAGAAGCCATTTGACTTCATGTGTAGCCTGAAGGAACCAGAGTTTCTAAGAGTTTGGATGACCCAATTTTAACTCAGTCTGTCCTAATATGGAAGTTCCAGATGTTACAGGATTATTCACATCTAAATAAAATTGGTTCTGGCACAGACATCCTTTTCCAAACTGTTCAATGATGGCAGTCCATGAGCACAAATACTGATGAATCATATACTTTGCTGCACAATAGCATCTCTGCCTGCCTTAAATAAATGGGAAGTGTTCCTGTACATTAAGGAGCAACTCCTGTTGAACATACATTAACTGTAGGTCAGCTGAAGACTTTAATATTAATGACAAATATTATTCCACCAAGATGCAGTTAAGTGCATCGCTCAGGGAAACTAGTTTATCAAGGCTTTTTGCTGTTTCCTTCACCAGGAAATAATATACTGTAACAGAAGGCCTGTCATATTTACCATTCCCTTAAGGAGTTTTAACATATAATGATTCCAGAGCAGTAAGACCAAATTCGTGTTCCAAAAAATGCTTTAACTGTAGATGCTGCCAAGAGCATTCTTGAGATACCTGTAGTATGGAGGCAGATCCCTGATTAGAATGGAGCTATGACAATTTACAGCAGCTTATGATCTGCCCCTGGGTGTCTTGTAGGGCCTTACATATGCCTGCTTGAATTAACTGGAACAGAGTTAGAACTCCCCACAGAAGCACTGCTTGGAAGACTAACTAAATGTTGACAATCTTACAATTATCATATATTAAAGCCAGCAATGAACACCAAGCCCTCTCCTGGGCCTCCTGTGTGAAACTGATGTCCAATCACCCAAAACATTCCTATTCAGGAATAGTGACATTTTACTTCATTATCGTATTTCAGTCATTTTAAATAACCACTGTTATTACTGTACTTTCTATAGCAAACATTTAGAAATATTTATATGTACACAAAACAATAACAGAACTGCAATCTCAGCTGACTTTGAGCTGAACAATGACAGCATGCAATATTTAATCTGTCATTTAGTGCAGCACATAAACTGGAATATATTAAAGATACACATGAATTGTTCATCTTGGTTTTACAGCACCAGTCTTTATTGATTTAACCAAACAAGCATACACAATGTAACACCTCATCAGCAATAGGAAGAACTCATTCCTCAAAAACAATCACTCAGGAGTGATTTTATAACTGGGTTTTGATGACACAGATACTAAGTTAGATGCCCCACTTGATCCATCTGTTAATTCTCTATAGGTAGATAAGAATAAATGTTATGTGTTCCCCTGCATAATCCAGTGTAAATTGTTCTGCTTAATGAAAGACACCCCTTTTACAAACATATCACAAGAAAAATCTATAGACTTATTTAGTGCTGAAGAAACATTCTGATTGCCAAAAACTGACCTGAAAATTTCACCACAGTAAAATAGGCTTTTCTGCATGCCCACAAACTAAACAACTCTAGAAAACAATAAAATAATATTCCCAAGAGCTGGCATGCACAGCTAGGAGCTGTTCTAAGGACACTTCTAACCTCTCCCTTTGGAGGCAGCAGGATCACTGGAGAGAGACCTGTCTCCCACAGAGGTAACACCTCCTCTGTGTGATCCACACATCCCATAGTAAAGACATCTGCTCACTCATCTCTTTTGTGCCCATTCCCCTGAGAGCCCTCTCCTCAATTACTACATGCACTCCACCAAGATATAGGACTACCCCTATTTTTAAACAATTTTCATGTACCATCATCCCAATGAGGAAAGAACAGGAGACATCCAATCACTAAAAAGGCTCCCCTAATTGCTAATGCACCTCTGCAGCAGTATGCAAGCTCCATGTGTGCTCTGCTCCCCAAAAGACTCAAGACCTTTAACATTCCTTAGGAGAATGAAGTGAAAAATGTCATTAGCTTACTGAGGACCAACCCTTGAAGAAATTAATCAGGTTTTTACATTAGCTCAAGCCTTCCCCCTGTCTCATTGAGGATAAGAAATGGGAGGTGTCTTTTCCCAATTCATTCCCTCCACTCCACCCATACAATCCACTTCTCCCAATTCATCCCCTCCGCTCCATCCGTTTCTCCCAATTCATTCCTCTACTCCATCCACACACGTCCTTTACGAAGAGGAGAAATGGGGCTCTCTCAGCTCAGACAACTTTTCTGAGTAATTGGAAGGTCAGTAATGTAACAGGAGTGCTCAGCTACACTGTGTAGAATTAGCCTATGCAGAGCACCTATCTACAGTTCCACTGCTTCACAGCAGAGACAAAAGTTATGCTAAATTCACACACACAAATGAAATGGTATTTTTCATTGTATTTGACAGAGCAAAAATATTAGTGTCATCTTTTCACACTTCATATATAACGCTAAATCAAAATTTGGATTAGATTTGTTATGAAGCTCTTTTCTTGACCTTGAAAGCACTGGGGAAAGGCACCTCCTTTACCCCACCAGTCTCAGTACTTCCGCCTATGGCAGTAGGAGCCCTGCAGTAAATCAGTCCCAGTCCAGAGAGCTTTTAATTCCTCCCTCAGGTTCATTTTTCAATATTTTACAAACTGGGCCTCAGTATTGGCCAAGCAGTACTCTTCAGCCAAACAAACAAAAACATTCATAATGCAAAAAGGGAATCTCTCTCCCTGGCCCCTCTCTAGGGTACTGTCTTGTTATTCTCACTCAGAGAAGGATGCCAGTCCTTCTCTAAACAGGCAGGCACCTGCCTTCCAGTCAGGAGAAACCTCTTCTCCCTGAGGTACCTTGTCTCTCTTCCCTCTCTCTCACCAGAAAAGTTTTTTTTAAAAGGTTACAGGTAGCCCTTAATTGGACTCAGGTGTCCCTAGTTGACCTGAAATAACCTCTTTTCTGCTCAAGGGGGAAAGACCTTTACCATTCTAGGGCTAACATACCACCTTCCACCACTCTCTTACACCTGTCCAGCCTGACCTTGTCATAGCATAGCATATAATAAGCGTGTCCCTCCTAAGTTAACAATGCTCTTACAACTACAGAACACTTTTTGTTGATTTCACATAGATTCAGGTAACTCAGATGAAATCCTGGCTCTGATGAGATCACTAGCAAAATTCCTCCTGATTTCAATAGCACTAGGATTTCACCCCTCATTTTTGATGAACCATCTGCAAATCAGTTTTTTAAAAATGTTTTTCTGCCCTAAAATATATTTGCACTCAAATAATTCTGAAATGTTTATTTTTATATTGTCTTGGACTCAAGTTTTTGGCTCTTAATTTTGAATAAAGCTTCATTTTTAGTTTGATTTTATATATTGAAAGACATTTCATGTTCATTCATTAAAATTAATGAAATTAAAGCTAATCAAATTAAATAATTTATTTTTACTTCTTAAATGTTCTAAAAAGTGTGACAATGATTCAATATGTTGATATTTGTGGCTCAAACTTAATTATCTTTGGTGTATATTTTTTACTGGATCAAAATTTGGAAGGCTATTAACTCTTCTGCTTCAAGTTTAAGCCACTCTCTATTTATTAGAGCCCATGAGGGGATAATATGAAAGGTATATTACCCCATATCTGCCTGCTATGGGGTCCTTACACTGTCTCAGAAGCACCTGGTGCTGGTCACAGTGGGACTATTTCTCTCTTCCTCTGTACATTTACCCTATAGGAATGTAGCTACTCCTGAGCTGTAGTGCAGCTATTCCTGAGATCATAATTCTATGCCTATTAGTAAATTCTGAGATTAAGAGCAGCCCTACTTCTACATTCACATTGATCCCCATACCTCTAATCCCAGTCACCTATTCACAACCTTGACTTTCCCCTAAATGCACCATGTTCTGTATCCTCTCCTCTCTGTATAGGATACTGCTGATTATTTTTTTTAAAAAAAAGAAAATTAATAAGAGCCAAAGTAAGCTTCCTACAAAATATTTTCTGTCCAGTTAGCTAAAACTTTCCTGCAGACTTTCTTTATCTCCCATATTGACTTCTTCAACCTCTCTCTGTAACATTTCACCATGAAAATTTTTATAACAACTATGTGGCCAATCACCAGCCATTCAGTTTACTTCTTCATTGTTCTTCTTTCCCATACCCGAAGGCTGTTTGCCAGTTTCCACTAAACTCTTTTGGATCAGGATTGGTGCTTCCTTTTATGTTAGGAAAGCATTTACCTTATTTTGGTCACTGCTGGAAACAGTAATGATAATAGAAATAAGTTTAGTCTTGAGGAATGAAAATAACATGCCATAAAGATTTGTATTAGACCTGGAAATGTTAATTAAAAATGCCAGTGTAACACCATAGTTGCAACCAGTGGCCACAATCCTGTTGACTTCTGTCAGGATTGCCTCCTCACTCTAGGTTATAGAGGTGGGGACCTGCATGAAAAAAGGAAATAACCCCCCAAATTTATTTTAGCAGCTTGGGTTAAAATGTTTTTCCCCAGAACACAACTACTTCTGTGTCTGGAACTGATATGCTGCCACCATCAAGTGAGAATGTCTCAAAAAACTATTGGACATGGGCCACTTGAAGCCCCTCTTTCTCTTTCCACAAACCCCTCCAAACCTATTCCCTCCCTGGGAAGCTTGAGAGAAAAGCCTCGCCTGATCCTGCGAGACGTGCCTGATCCAAAACCAGGATCTTACACCATGGAAAACAAGCAGTCAGATTCTTAAAAGAAAGATTTTAATAAAAGAAAAAAAGAAAGGAATAAATCCCTTATAACCATCAATAGAACAGCATCTACCATAATCAACAAAAGAATTAAGAAACCAAACCTCTCCCCCGAGGCAACTTTCTCCCACTGCTGATATCTCTGCTGAATCTTACAATATCAAGAAGCACCCAGCCAACACTCACCACTGAGAACCCTCCAAGTGATAAAAAGAAGGTAGACTTACTGACTACCTTACCTGATAGAAAATGTATAGTTACAGTAAAAGAAATAAGTGCGGTTCATCCCATAGCTGAGTTGAACAGAGAAGAGACCCAGAGAGAAACCGAAACTCAAAATCCTTTGTCTCCTGAGGAATTTCTTATTGGTCAGTTGTCCACCTCTCAGGTTACCTTTAGCTTAACCCCTTACAGGTAAACACTAATTCTAGGCTACTTTATACTTATGACAACTTCAATGGAAAGTTTTGCAAGCATAAGGCTTATGGGACTGCGTCCAGTGTGAGAAATTACAAGGATCATGATAAAGAGGGAATGGAATAAGAAAATACCTTAGAATACATGAAAAAAATGAAAAGAAAAAAATACGGATGGTGGGGAATCTACTCATTGCTAAACTTACATTGAAATATGGATGCAGAGGACAGAATGACATGAGCTGTAGAAGAAAATTAAAATCTGGCTGCAAGGAACGGTCATAGAATTTATTTTCTACAGTTTGAGTGGTTTGTACTACAGATTTTTCAAAACAGCAAAGAGAGGTGCGACAATATAATTCTGAGTTCATTAAAACAGTGCGAGGCAGCAATATAAAACAAACAGAATTGTATTTAATCACCGGCTGTGCCTCAGATTACACATTTATACAATAAATCTTATAGAAACCATAATTCTATCACAATCCATAAACATATACAGCATTCAGATCTTGTATGTTACTGTATAGTCTACTGGCTAATTTAAACAAGAATTAATGCCTATGGGGAGGAGAAGGGGAAAATATTTTTAAAAGACAGGCTACTTTGGTAATGTTAAAAAATTATATAAGAATCCATGAGATTTCAAGGTTCTGAAGCGCTCACTAGAATATTTTAAATGTTCAGGCTTCTGTTATAGACCATTTGAAAGTCCCATTTCATGAACATATTGTATGAGATTTGGAAAAAGGAATTTATATCACCTGCATTTACTAAGAATGAGCTAATGAAACTGGAAAGAAACAAATTAAAAATGGATAAAAGGATATTCTGTGACACAATGCATAATTAACCTATAGAATTTATTGCCACTAGATATCATTGAGGACAAGAGATTAACAGGATCAAAACAAATTTGACAGTTATATGTATAATGAAGACATCCACAGTTACATTACTGAGATTAAAAATGTATAAGTAATAAAAATCTTGATGTTTCATGATATAAAGCAACCACTAACTGTCAGGGATTAGGAAGAAATGTTGCCTATATGCATGTTTAATGGCTCTGTTAATCTCTTCATTTTTCATATCTGATTTAGCAGAATTAATGTTAAAAATGAATTCTAGTGTTACATACACCCTGTAGCTTTCAAAGCAGATGAAACCAGCTTCAGGATAACACCTCGAGTCAGGACAATCGTCATGGCAAAGCATGATTCTTAAAAACCAGCACAATGAATAGACAACCTGTGAGGTAGGAATGCTTACAGGGAATTATAAGATTAAAAAAGTTGAATGGACAAACAGGAACTGAAACAGTTTAGTTATAGCAATAAATATAGCTCTGCCTGATTGTGGGACTGGATCCTGGTGAACACCCCTTAGAGGGGAGGGGAGTCATCCTGTATGACAACTAGCCAGACTTACCAAAGAAATCTGGAAAGGATTCCTGCACTGTGAAGGGAACTTGAAAGGAGTGAGATTAGAGGTATGTCTCTCTTACAGACTGGATGGCCAAGAAGGTCACAGGGAAAAATTTTTTTAAATGCAAAGTCATGTTTTTTGTTCCTTTATCACAAAGAGCTTTATGCAGTTGTTATACATGCTGCTTCTTTTTTAATTTCTGTTCTCCTAGACTGATGCTTAGGAATTACTCAGAGAGGGAAAAAATAACCTAATAAAGAGAGTTTGGAGCCTGTCTCTTTTGGGATCATCATTCAAAAGGAGCATGGATTAAGAAGTCCCCTTCATAAAGTGGGACACATGGAAAATGCCAAAAAATCACAAATGAGAAAAAAAAAAAGTACAGGGGATGAAGGCAACAACAGATTATTCCAAAACTGCCTTTATGGAGTGTTTTGCACTTTCCTCTGAAGCAGCTGATACAGATTTAATCTAATATGGTAATTCCTGGGTGGAGCTTTTATTGTTTTGCCAAAGTGACATGAAGGACCAATTTGAATGGTGGTTTCATATGGCTCAATATGTGGAAACAGATGTCTACCCTCCCAGGCTTGACTATCCTTTTTTTAACATGGATGTAAATCACGAGCAAGTGAGAAAGAATCAGACCCTCTGTTTCTAAACAGGGTTCGATTTTAAAAAAAAGCATTCAAGAAAATAAATGAGAATTTTCATTTAAAAATACACACACTAGCTCTCTCATTCTCTTATTCAGAAATTATAGGTGGGGCTCATAATGCTGCCTATTATTAAAGTTGCTTGATACTTCCCATTATAAGACCCTGTTTTCAGTTGCTTATTACTCTGCCAAACATTAGCTATCTGGGATGAAATATTTTATGCTGGGTAATTAAAGACTATCATAATAGATATGCAAAAGGGGGCAAATAAGGTTGTACAGGCAGCCTTAATTCTGGCATCTCCTCCATTTGAGTGACTGACTTTTGCAGCCTTAATAATGTTCTTTTAATATAATTTGTGTGTGTGTGTGTGTGTGTGTGTGATTATATACATATATCAAAATGTAGCACTTTCTGTACCCATAATTGTAGCGAGCAGCACAATGTTAAAAAATTGCATTAAGTATTGATTAAAACAGAATCCTATTATTTGCAAAATATGCCTCAATTTCGCAAAGTTTGTAACAATATATTAATCTAATATGTTTCATTTTAGGAGTATCAATCCTTCACAATCAAGAGTCCCTTAATGGATTCCACTGTGAATCAATTAGCATATTGACTTCCAATTAATACACTCCTTTCTCATCTTCCTTTGTCTTGCATTGCATGTTTTCTCTGGGTATATTCTGTTACTATTTTATATACAAATCCCTTTTTAAAAAGATAAGTTTTTTCAAAGCTAAAATCAAACAATCAATTCAGGTCCACAGAAAACTCTGTCACTCGAACATAACTGCTTCAATCTCAAGCGGACCAGAAAAAAAGTATGAATCACAATTTACTTAAAACCAAACCCACTGGTGATATTTTTTTCTTGACATAAAACTGCACAACCAGGGAAAGCTTACCCTAGCCTTGCAGCCATATGGAGGAATCATGCAGCTGAGCTAATGCTGCGGTGTCTGGGTAGATTCTGTGACAACTGAATGGTCTCTAGGGTGTATTTCCGCTATGAAAGTAATTTTACATGTCATCATTCATTATGCAATTATTTTTTTAATTCCTTGTTTCTTCACTATAACAGCAAAGCTCCATGCATGCCATTCCACAAAGGGTAATAAAGCAGAAGCTTACAGTTGTAAAATTTAATCTTAACAGCTACAATACGTCAAACTAAAAATAGGTTTACTAGTGTGAGCAGATTTTCAAATGAACAGTCTATAGAATAGGGAGGGAGGACAAACAATCTTATTTCCTTCAAAATAAATTGATAAAATAAAATAAGACTATTACCCAAAATATCTTTCCTACATAACCATTTTACATAAACCTATGTATAACCATTTTACATAAACCATAATAACCATTTTACATAAACCTATATATGAAGAACCTTTTAACTAACTTTGGGCCTGATACAAAGCCCCTGAGAGTCAACAGAAAAGATCCTGTTGATTTCCATGGGCTTTGAATCAGGCCCATGTCTCATGCTTCATTCTTGGAACATTTCATTATTCCGAACAATTACCACATCGATCATTATTTGTTTGATTTTTTTTTTTTACCATTTTTAAAGAAAAAGATTTTATTAATTTTTATGCTTCAACAATTCATTCTGTTGGAAACTAGATATGTTTTCCTGAATATTTATAAGATATTTCTAAAGATGAACACTGTTTACTTGCTGTTTACTTAGTATGTGTCATTTCATGAAATGTAAGAAAGTATAAAACACAGCAATCACATATTGTAATTCAGGAAACAAAGCAAAGAAAGCACTTTTGTAAGATAAATATTCTTTATGTTTCTATATGAAACTCTTTAGCATGTTACTGCAAACACTTTTTTAAATTGCTTTCTCTTTCCCAAATTTTTATCACTTATTACCTCTACAGGCAGACTTGGAAAATATTTATCAAGTGGCTTGTCCAAAGATTATCTGGATCTCATATTTAGCTGCTCAACAAGAACATGTGGCTATCCTAGCAGTTTTGCAGTTAGACATAATTGGCAATGTACAATCTTCCCAAAGTGCAGTCTGGGAATCAATTGCCTGAGCTATGCAAGTGAGAAAAAAATTAACAGAGTATTGGGCTGAGAGAACAAATCTCCCATTTCTTCTTCTGGTAGCTAGTACTTACTAGAAAACAGAGAGGAGGACACTTTCCATTTTCATCTTCAGTTCCAGCATACAATCCCAGGATGTACTGATGGGTACGTGAAAGACAGCAAGTGGTAATTAAATTCCACTAGTCCAGAAAAGCTGTTGTTCCAAGCTGCCAGATACTAGGATTTTTCCTAACCTTCCATGGATGTCTTTAATTCAATAAATATACTATTCCTTAGAACATATATAATAATATGGACATTCATTTTTAGGAGATCAGGAAATTTTTCTCCTCTACAGACAAATCAAAAGTCTATGCTTTCTTTGGTAGGACTACTACATTGTTCCATGCCTAGCAGATTAGCAATTGGACGCACAGAAAAGATTTAAAGGACCTCTATGACTGTATAGCACAGAGTAAAATGAAAAGCATTCCATCAACACTTCTTTGTTGAAAAACAAATGGTGCAATGGGAGAAATACTGTACTTGCATTTTGCTATCAATAAAAATAACCTACTTGTATTGTCTATATTGATAGTAAGATAAAGAATATCATGTTTAGGTTATTGAACATCTCCAATATCAGATTTGAAAGCAAAAATATTACCCAGCCAGAAGCACTTGATAAAAATGAAAGCACCTCAAGTGATTTTCACAGTGTAATATATTAGGGTTTTATACTGTCACCCATCACCATAGTATCTGGGTTAGTGGACTTCATGGAATCTCTGGCTCTTTTCCCTTTTCATAGTAAAAATCTCTGCTTAAGGTAGAGTTTGGGATGTTTTGGTTTGGTTGGTTGGTCAATTTCTTTGTTTGATAGTTTCCAATCTGGATTTTGGACTCCTATGAAGTTCTGTAGAGCTAAACATATAGGAGATAACATTATTTGGAATGTAATTTGTCAGATACCACAAAATATGTGTTATTTGAATGCAACTACATTTATAGATTTACCCTCGGGTTTGGGACTATTAAGAAGAATATTTGAATACTGATCATTGATAATGGTGTTATGATAAAATCACCTATTTATTAAACAATTATAAGTAATTTGAAATAACTGACAGACATTTTAATATTTATTGCGCTCCAAAAGACAGGAAATGATCCTGCAGTCCTTCCACACCCACCACTACCTACTGACTATGAAACTACAACTCATTTCATTTATGTTAAATATATAATTGTATTGTACTTTATACAACAACAACAACAACAACAACATGGGGTGAGAAAAGAGGGCTATGTTAGGTGCTATATAAACACAGGACAAAAAGATTTTAAGCTGTTTGGGGGAAGACACCCTCTAAGTAACCTGAAATATTTATTCAGCTTTCACTGCACTAATACTGTATCTGGAGTTCTCCATTTTTGAAGTGTGTGGACCCAAGCCTGCTCTCAGTGAAACCAATGGGAGTTTTGCCATGGACTTACACTAAAACAGGATAGGGTGGTGGTGGTTGGTTTATGGCGGGGTTGGTGCTGGTGGTTTCTGTTTTTAATGCTCATACTATAATAGTAATGCTTTAAAAAAAATCAGCATCTTTGTACCAGTCCTCATTAGATTGCTGATGTCCATGATGCTAGAGATACTATTACGTCTACTGTCTGTGATTTTGCTCATCTCAGGGGAAGCCCTGAATGTGTTCCCTCAAGAGTAATCATTTTTCAGTATACCACCACCACACTACTGGCACACTGTAAATGTCATATAATATCTTACTATTAAAGGTATTGCTGATTTGATTACATTGGCCAGGAAATAAGAGGTTAGCTCTGAGTAACAGACTCCAGAAGAAAACACAATGTCCCTCCAGAATATTTTGCTAAAGAGTGTGTTTCACTATTGTTGTTATGAAATGCAACACTGCTGTTGGGGATGCTACAGATTCATATAATAATTAATGCTAGAAACTAAAAACTTAAAGTGAAGTGAAAAGTATACAAATAAGAATTATATTTCACATCTGATGATTAATATTATGCCAGACTGTAAAGTTTATTTCATGTTATAATCACATCATATTGAACAATTGCCTAAATGAGCCACATTTGGAAAAAACATCTATATGGTGAATTATATTTTACTCCATTTTAATTTCTGTTTTCACATATTTCCATCCTCACAGCTTTGTTCATAATAATTTATGATTTGTACAACATCGGAGTAGACATGGTACTTTACCGAAATAAAAACAAGTCCAAGCTCCAAGAATATGGTCCATGCTCCAAGAAACTTGTATTCTAAATCATAAAAATCAATATAATATGTGATGAAAGTAGGTTGTGTTTGGGAATCCAAAAATATAAAAGTTAGCAATAATGTGTATTTACATAGTACAATATTTTATTTAATATTTTGGGGGGCTCATTACTTCTAGTCATATGGCAAAACATTTTTACACTTAGATCTTCTGTGTAAAGATTTTCAGGGGAAACAGCGAGTAGCGGTTGGGACAGCATTAGAAAAATGCTCCTATGTTCTCTTCACTCATAGAAAGACACACACGGGACATCTGCTATTGTTCAAACTTCCTTTTTCTACTGGACTGCCAAGTTTTCCACATATGCAAACACTTATATATTTTAAAGAAGGACTGTCCAATGCTGACTAAGATCAACTGTAAACCAGCAATTAATTGCTCTTCAAGACTCATTTCCAGTCAACATCTTTCAGAAGTCAGCCAATTTATGATGACACCACTGCAGGGCAGACAAGAACAGCTTGGACTTATCTAAAATAATGTTTAAAGTTGTTAATATATATATATTTAAATTGTATCCATTTTCTCCCACCTATCATATGTCAGGCATCCGTTTGTTTACCAGAATGCCCGGTTCAAAAGGGACCCTGGAACCTCCAGTCAACACTGCTGATCAGGCTGCTAAAAGTCCATTCGGCTGTGCAGTGGGGCTAAGGCAGGTTCCCTACCTGTCCTGGCTCTGTGCAGCTCCCAGAAGGAGAAGCATGTCCCCCCTTCGGCTCCTATGTGTACAGACAGCCAGGGCGCCCCGTATGCTGTCCCTGCCCCAAGCACTGGATCTGCCGCACCTATTGGCTGGGAACCACGGCTGCACCCCAACCCCATGCATGGTGAAAATGAGCGATTGAGTGAGGGTGGGTGAGTGAGTGAGGGTGGGGAGAGCGAGGGACAGTGGGAATGGAGTGAGCCAGGGTGGGGCCTCGGAGAAAGTACGTGGCAGGGTATGGCCTCGGAGGTGGAGTGGGGCAGGGGGAGAGGCAAGAGTGTTCGGTTTTGTGTGTGCAGAAAGTTGGCAACCCTACAGGGATTGTGCCTTCATAGGTGCTTGTGCAATAACCAGTACAGTGAGGCCATGTAGGCCATACACTAATATGAGTATTAAATGGCTGAACTGAACACTCCTACACCACTTTCCAGAAACTACTGGAAAGTTAGCCCTTGGTACAGAACTGGATCTTGCTCTCAATCTGGCTACCGCAAGAAATGTGGTACTTAAAGAGACAGTGTTCCCAAAGTGACCTTAAAAATGGAAATTAAGACTATAAGGATGACAACCCTCCAACATACCCCGAGACTCTAGTATCAGCAAGGACTGTGAGAACCTTGGGTATGGAAACAAACACAACAGGTGAGGATATGAAAAGATGGAAAAGAGTTTTTTAAAACAAATATGTAATGTGTTCCTTTCAGTTCAACTACTTTAAAGCGACTAAATAAAACATATGGTATGATCTATATATAAAAGTTTACAATTGTTTATTATAGTTAGGCAATATTTTCATAACACTACTGTACACCATATACTTCATTCTTGTGTATAAAGAACATGCCAACTTGACTGCCCTTCCAAATGACTTTGTGGGATGCGTGCGCATGTACTCATGCTCCTGTCCATACAGGTGGGATATTTCAGACTCTCGTCATCCAACAGTTTTTAAAAAGACAGGGTCTGATCCTCTCATTTGGAATAAAAAGCATGCAAAGAAAAATGATGCTCCAAAACAGAAACATATCAATTCTGCATCCTGCCACCTCATCAAATCCATAAAAAAATCAGCAAAAATCAATAGCAGCCACTAGAAGTTTTTTCAGCGATAGTGGATGTTCCATATATGAAAGATGCCATATTATCTATGTGCTGTAAAAGCACCCTTATTTACAGCTTCTAGAAACCCAGCAAACAGCATAGTGTAACCACAGCAAGTGGCTCATATATGAAAGACCTTTATTATGCATCATTCAGAGGCAACTGCAGCTGATGGTATAGCTATAATAGACAGACAACAGCATGGGCCAAATTTTCAGTGGTCCAGCCACTTGTCTGTGGGTACAATTTGCAAAAGAGGTACCCATGTAAGCACTAAAGATTATGTCCACAATTCATTTGCTAGGATAAAGACTAGGATAAAGACTTCGTGTCTTGTGCCAGCAAAGAGAAAGGCAAAGCCTTAGCCTAGCTGAAAATTTCCACTGTGAATGTAAATGAGTGGAAATGACAATGCAATCCAGAATCCCAGAAGAAAAGAACTCATAACAAATAAGATAAATAAAAGGTACACAAGAGCAACCAATCACTGGATATAGCTGCAACAGTGACAGACATTGCATTTAGTATAAAACTGCTGTCTACCTGCTGTGTAATACTCCTCAAACAGTCAGTCATGCTGTTGCAATGGATGTTACCCCAAGTAACAAAAATCAGTAGCCCAGGTAAATGAAGATGGATTGTGAGCCAGATCCTCTTTGGTGTTGAGAGCCTCTAACACTCACTAATTGGAACACCATGCTCTGTTCCTTGCAATCCTTGCAGGATTGAACCCTATATCCATAATCAATATGACCCATTTTGTGACCGGGGTCCTATCCACCTAGACAGTCCACATTCTAGTGCATATAATTGAACTTGTATGCAATACTGTCAGTAGGATGTACATTTCACAACTGAATATATATTTGTCACTACTCCATCCTGCAGGTACAGCTCATAAGCTGCAACGACCCCTCACTACCACCAATATCATGATTACAAAAAAGCACAAGTTAAAGATATCATAGCCAGAATATTTTTTTAAAAAAATCAGCAGTGTCAGAATTGGACACTATTGAGGTACTTCTTGGAGATACCATTACGATAGGCTATCACAGGTTCAGTCAAGCTTTCCGCCAATATTTATTACCAAGTGTCTTTGTATGTTTGTGTCATAACCATAAGGGTAGCCTAAAATTCCTCCTTACCTGTAAGAGGTTAAGAAGCTCGGATAACCTGACTGGCACCTGACCAAAGGAACCAATGGGGACAAAAGATACTTTCAAAACTGCATAGCGGGAGAGGTTTTGTTTTGGGCTCTTTGTGTGTGTGTGTGTTCCTTTGCTCTTGGATTTTAGAGGGACCAGACATCAATTCATGTTCTCCAAGTCATTCTGAACTAGTAAGTCCAGCCAGCAAGGCGTGTTAGTTTATCTTTGTTTTTACCACTTGTGAATCTTTCCTTTCCTAGAGGGAAGTTTATCTTTGTTTTTTTTCTGTAATTTTGAAACTAAAGTTAGAGGGGATTCCTGTGGATTTTTTTACTCTTTTTGTGACTCTGTAAAGTTAACTTCCATCTGGATTTTACAGAGGTGATTCTCTTATCTTTTCTTTAAATAAAATCCTTCTTTTAAGAA
Organism: Dermatemys mawii; assembly: GCA_007922305.1. Classification (NCBI taxonomy): domain Eukaryota; kingdom Metazoa; phylum Chordata; order Testudines; family Dermatemydidae; genus Dermatemys; species Dermatemys mawii. The sequence continues at coordinate 8,943,192 of ML677336.1, read as the reverse complement.
TCTGACTGATTTTTACATTGTTTTAAAGATCCAGGAGCTGGATCTGAACTCACCTGTAACATTTGGTGGGGGTTTTATTCTCAAGTCTTTCCCAGGAAGGGGGTGAGGGCTTGGGGGAATTGAGGGAGAGGGGAGAATAGGAACTCCAAGTGGTCCTTTCCCTGATTCTTTTTCTAAATCACTTGGTGGTGGCAGCAATACTGTTTCCAGAGCAAGGAATTTGTGCCTGGGGAAGTTTTAAACTAAGCTGGTAGATATAAGCTTAGGGGGTCTTTCATGCGGGTCTCCACATCTGTACCCTAGAGTTCAGAGTGGGGAAGGAGCCCTGACAGTTTGAGATTAGGAATTATATTTTATAAGGTGAAAAGCAAACATTTCCTTATAATTACTGTTAAAGAGATATAATCCTAAACCACCTCACATATTTTAAACAACAAGAATGAATAATTGATAAAATATGCACATCTTGGGCCTTGAGAACATCTGTGGGAAATTTTGGAACAAAGATGTTTAATGAAACATATTATAAAGGCTTCTTGATCTAAAGTGCCTAGTGTAGGGTAAAGCTTTAAGAGGTCTGCATTTACCAGAATGAATAGATGATTCACTTCTCTATGCAAGAGAAAATCCAGTGCAGTGGAAGACAATCTTTTCATATAGGAATCAGTATATAAAATTCTGCGTTAATCCAAAAAGAATACCTTAAAGCTTTTATTTCTTTATAATAAAGATTTAAGGATGAGGCAGAGGATAACTAAATTCTGGGGTTTGATGCAGATAGCACTCTTTGATGTGTTCAAATCACAACTGGTTCCCCACTCCTGCCCCAATAACAGAACTCATTCAGGAGGTAGGTGAATCAATCACTTAGTTCAGGAGACTATTTTTGAATCCACTTTCAGGATAAATGGAAATTTAGCAGAATGTGTAAAGAACTAATGTTATTACCCAAAGAAATGGCCAGCAAAAGGCAGAATTCAAAGCAATCCAATTTATCAACACTATAGGACTGCAAAGCATTGTACAATCAGAGCAGAATGTTGTATTTTCACATTCTGGGCCATTGGCAGAAGCCCACTGGTTTAAGCTGAAAACACGTGCATTCGTGCATATGGGGAATGATGATGCACCCACTGAAGTCTATAAGGTGGATGGAAAGCTGGCTAGATCGTCAGACTCAACGAGTAGTGATCAATGGCTTCATATCCAGTTGGCAGCCGGTATCGAGTGGAGTGCCCCAAGGGTCGGTCCTGGGGTTGGTTTTGTTCAATATCTTCATTAATAATCTGGAGGATGGCATGAACTGCACCCTCAGCAAGTTTGCAGATGATACAAACTTGGGAGGAGAGGTAGATATGCTGGAGGGTAGGGATAGGATACAGAGAGACCTAGACAAATTAGAGGATTGTGCCAATAGCAATCCCATGAGGTTCAACAAAGACAAGTGCAGAGTCCTGCACTTAGGACAGAAGAATCCCATGCACTGCTACAGACTAGGGACTGAATGGCTAGGCAGCAGTTCTGTAGAAAAGGACCTAGGGGTTACAGTGAATGAGAAGCTGGATACGAGTCAACAATGTGCCCTTGTTGCCAAGAAGGCTAAGGGCATTTTGGGTTTTATAAGTAGGGGCATTGCCAGCAGATCGAGGGACGTGATCATTCCCCTCTATTTAGCATTGGTGAGGCCTCATCTGCAGTACTGTGTCCAGTTTTGGGTCCTACACTACAAGAAGGATGTGGAAACATTGGAAAGAGTCCAGCAGAAGGCAACCAAAATGATTAGGGGGCTGGAGCACATGACCTATGAGGAGAAGCTGAAGGAACTGGGATTGTTTAGTCTGCAGAAGAGAAGAATGAGGGGGGATCTGATAGCTGCGTTCAGCTACCTGAAAAGGGGTTCCAAAGAGGATGGATCTAGATTGTTCAGTGGTAACAGATGACAGAACAAGGTGTAATGGTCTCAAACTGCAGAGGGGGAGATTTAGGTTGGATATTAGGAAAAATAATTCACCAGGAGGGTGGTGAAGCACTGGAATGGGTTACCTAGGGAGGTGGTGGAATCTCCTTCCTTTAGGTTTTTAAGGTCAAGCTTGACAAAGCCCTGGCTGGGATGATTTAGTTGGGGTTGGTCCTGCTTTAAGCATGGGGTTGGACTAGATGACCTCCTGATATCCCTTCCAACCCTGATATTCTATGATTTTATGAAGTCATTTGTAAAACTTCCATTGACTTTAATATGGGACAAATCAGTTATACAGTTATCATGACTACATAGGCAATGCAAGTTAGTGCATGGCAGTTCAAGCTGGGATCTTAAGTAGGCAACCCACACTTCCCCCATACCCTCCCCATTTGCACATAGGAATATTGGCCCTCCACTTTGAAAACGAAATATAATGACATAAAATTTGTTACATTTCAGTTTACATTTGTTCAACAAACCAACCACACACGGAAAATAAACCTACAAATAACATGGTAGAAGTTTAACAAAATGTTTACTTTTGCAAAAGGCACCATGAACACAATCCCGTCTTCCTCTCCAGGAAAACCCTAGGTGGAAAGAAGCCCTCTTTGTGAATTAAGCAGCACACAGTTCCACCAAGGTATCCTCACCACATGAGCATGTTTGTCTTCTCCTTAAATGGCAGGTACAATGCAACCATACAACAGTAATTATGAGAAACCTCTTTTCCTATTCCCCAGGTTAGCTTTTTATACAGCCTGCTTTCCTTTCCTTCCCCAGCTGGTTAGCTAACTACCTCATTAACACATGAGGCTACCAACAGGCCTAAGTGCTCTCTTCTACCTTAACCACACCCAGCGCCTGGGGTGTTCTAGCTTCCAAATTTGAAGCTGTTAACAGTACTCTGTCAGACACCTTCACATTTATTTTCATATATGAGTATAGCTCTTCTCTGCTCTTACATGTCAATTCAAGTCCAAGTGGTCTTTTTTGGACTCTAGAAGTTGGTTACTACCTTACTGGAATATAAATCAGTTGACAAGACACAAGTTACTGTGTACATGTCTAATTTATTTAGAAATAGCATGTGCTTGAACAAAAGTGCTAGATTGCAAAACCAAAGTAGATCTTATAATTAACATATGTACCATATTATTTTCTGAAACTCAGCAAACCATTATGGAAGCAAATTCTCAGCCAGACCTGATTCTTCCTGCCAAAAGGCTCAACTGAGGCATAGTTTGCACAGAAAAAGTGTGCCAGTAACATGTACAGTAGAACCTCAAAGTTATGAACACTAGAGTTATGAACTGACTAGTCAGCCACATACCTCATTTGGAACTGGAAATATGCAATCAGACAGCAGCGGGTGGTGGGGGGGAGGGAGCAAGTACAGTACTGTGTTAAATGTAAACTACTAAAAAATAAATGGAAAGTTTAAAAAAGAGTTGACAAAGTAAGGAACTGTTTCTGTGCTTGTTTAATTTAAATTAAGATGGTTAAAAAGCAGCATTTTTCTTCTGCATAGTAAAGTTTCAAAGTCAAAGTCAACATTCAATTGTAACCTTCTGAAAGACCAGCGAAAATGTTTTGGTTGAGAGTTACAAACAACCTTCATTTCTGAGGTGTTCGTAACTCTCAGGTTCTACTGTAAATGTGCTGTACAGATGCAACATATATCAGCTAAAGAATGTTTTTGCCAGAATATCATATACCAGTTCCTTGATAAGTAATAAGCTACGTGGGCAAAAGCACTTTTATGCCAATATAACCACTACTACACTAGGCCTTCTGCTGTGATAAAAATGTCAAAAATAATTTCACAACCCTAAAGTACATTACTATATTGGCAAAAGTATTAAGTCTAGACTTGCACTGATTCTCAGCCATTAAAAGCACCCATTCCAAAAGCCCGCACACTATTACACTGAGTCTCCTGTTCTAAATTCTGAATGTGTTTTGCCATTTGGTTTTGGGAATTGGGCAATAGACTATCTTTGCTACATATTTCTTTGTAGCTCTATGTATAGCTATTTTGCAGTACAACAGAAAACCTACTTGAATTCAATGATCCCACCTCATAAACACAAGGGTCAAGTCCTTAATGGTCTATTGAGCTTGACAACACATATCATTCCCCAGACTCAGTGGTAACCATTAACTAAAGGTGACATTACAGGTTCAAATATCAAATCAGTTTTAGGACTGGTTTCCACACAAGTTGCAATGATTTAACTGCACTGGTTGCAGACTCCTTGTGCAGAGGCACCATTTGCTATGGGGCAAAGGAGGCAGTTGGTCTCTCCCCTACATCCCTCTGGCTTGAACTTTTCATCAGTCTATATGTTCCAGAATGCCTTCCATATTTTGTCCCTCATCCTCATCTCTTCCCGCCCCTCTCCCCGAACTTTGCAAGATACCAAATACAACATTTGTGATTATATTGTAACACAACTTTGCACCTCCCATTTTTTTTTTCTGAAATGATGTTACTGCCATTGTGTGGACATTCTTAAATGGGTTTAAGAGTGCCTTACTTTAACTGATTCAAGTTTTGTGGGCAGACAAGGCACTAAGGTTACTTCTTTACACATTGGCCACAAAAATAACTGACATTCACAAGATTACTTAGGGCAAAGGCTATTAAAATCTCTGGTTGATTTTGAAATTTTCCAAGGTAAAAATCAGCAATGCTGTTTCAGTGCATAAAATCAAATCAAAGGCAAGAACATGTAAGGAGTCCACAAAACTGGAAAAGAAATCAAATTAAACTAGCGAACTGCATATTATTGCAATCTTGATTTAAAAAAGAGTGATTCTCATGCAAGGAGGGGAAACAAGATTATCTAAGAATACAATGTACTTTTCAGTATTCCATTTATATAAGTATCAACGTTGGAAGCATATGAAATTTCTCCTACAAAACCCTGCTTCTCTTACAGCTGGACTATGCAGTTAGGGCACAAGGTCAAATTCTACTCTCATATTAAAGTTAATGTATAAATATTTAAGTACAGAATTGGATCCACAGTCCTCCAATTTGGTACCACAGAAATTATTACTATGTTACAAATGTTATATTCTTTTTTGTACCTTACAAACTAGGTCAAGTAGCAGGAGAAAACAGATGGTAAAGCCTAAGATCCCCCCCCACATTTGAATGTAAAACTCTTTCCTAAATTAAGAGGCAACAACAAATAAAAGATTAAAGTGAAAGATTATAATGAAGCATAAATCAGTTTCTCATGTATATTATATAGTTTTTCTCAGGGATAGAGTCCTTCTGAGGCAAGACACTGCACTGTTAAGAACATTTCACTATAAAAGCAGTCAAAATAATTTAAGTTATACATGATGAAGGAAAAATATTCTGCTTTGACACTAAAATTTGTCTTCGTTTGAAAGCAGACTTCAGAGATTATAACACTGACTTTGAACATGGAATAAGGATATTATAGGAACATACACAATTTCCAATCTCCTGTAAAAAAACCAGTATCAGTTTGGGAATATGACCACCTTTCTTTCTATGGGAGGATTGACATCTATATCATGTTCTGAAGAATCCAAATCATATCATACTTTTTTTTTGTCCTTGAAAGCAGATGTGCACTTCTCTGTTTCACTCTATTGTGGTTTGGTAATGAAGTACTTGTGATTTTGCTCACCCACAAATGTTTGGGGTAGCTGTTGTGCTGGATATACCATTTTTTGGACTGGTTAAAGGCTGCCATTGCCCTGGTTCACCAACACCTCTCCCTGAGGTTTTGTAGAGAGAGAATGTTACTCACTGACACATTACTCCTTTCTTTGTGATCTTCCATTTTGGTGAGAATAATTCCATAAATCAAGGCTAACAGAAGAACATGTCAGTGCAAAGTGTTCTAATTCATATTCCACAAAGTTCTGGCAAAAAACACAACCATCGTCACTCCAGAAAATAATCAAGAGAAGAATCTAAAACAGAGTGGAGTCAAATTCACCATTAGTATGAACTGGTGCATCTCCACTGCCTCCACTAAAGTTACATGAATTCTTCCTGCTTCAAGCTGTGCAACAACATGGTACGTAGGTATTTCACTTTAGCACTACGCTGAAGGTCAGTTTCTTCCCTGGATCAGTTACACTAGGTTGGGTTTGGGCCTTCCAGGATTTGTCTGCCCCCAAACAGGGTGTGTATACCATACAAGGGTAGAGCCTCAGTGATACCACCCCTTACATTTGTATTGTTGTTTTGTAAAACAACATCATTGGTGTCAACTGAGAACTTTCGCAAATGGAAAGGACAGCTACATAAATGGTTACATTTATTTTTAATCCCTTGAAGTGTAAATATTTAAAAAGCACTACAACTTACACTTAAGGTAATTAGCATTCACTCTGCAACATCCAAAACTAAAGTTGGAATGAAAAGAAAAATATTTGATCATTCATAGCATTGGTACAGTGTCATAAATCAAGGTGATAACAGGGCACGTTTGATCACTGTTGTAATGAATATTTTATGACTACTTTTACAACTATTGAAGAAACCTGATCACAAGTAATGTGTTTGAATTTCAAATCAAACCAAAAGGAAATAAGAGACTCTGCACTGAATGGACAGTGATGACAATTTTTCCTCTTATTTTTGTCATGTTCTTTTTGACATTGTTTAGACAGATTAACTGAAAAAATTGAAAAAACTTGGTTTATTATTAGTAGTAGTAGTACTGGCAGCATTTGTATTACTATAGCACCTAAGAGCCAAAGTCATGGAACAGGACCCTCATTGTGCTAGATTCTGTACGAACAGAAGAAGAAGAAGAAGAATGTCCCTACCTCAAAGAGTTTATAATCCAAATATAAGACAATGGATGGATACAGACACGCCAAAAAGGGAGTCCAGGGAAACAATGACAATATTGCTCAGCATGATAAGCAGTGGCCTCAGCCACCAGCAGCCTGGCCACTGTTAATATTTGTGTAGACATCTCCGCAGAGCACAGTTTTGAGGTGAGATTTGAAGACACATAAGGAGGCAGCTTTACAGATATTTACAGGGAGCTGCTCCCAGGCACGAGAGGCAGCATCGGGAGAAAGAGTACAGGTGCTTGTTTGAAAATTCAACAAATGGGCAATGGAGGCTGGCATCATGGTAAGATTGGAGGTGGGAATCTATCTCTGGATACTGAATGAGAGATCATAGGAAGGGTTGGGAACAGATCATAAAAGGCCTTGAAAATGAAGAAAAGTAACTCATGTTTGAGGCAATAAAGAGGAGGAAGCCAGTGGAAGGCTGCAAAGTGAGAGGTGGGGTGGTCGAAGGGGAAGGCTAGCGAAATGACCTTTGCTGCAGCATTCTGAACTGATATGAGTGAGGCAAGGCTGCAACTCACTGAGCCTGCGCTGATGGACAGACATCCATAAGGATATATCACTGAGACAGGCTGAGATTTTAGCTTGGACAGCAGGAGTCATTTCTGGAGAAAACAGATCTGTGATTTGTCAGCATACACATGGTGTCACATGGGCTATGCACCACAATGACACCTCCTGTTGGCCATCCTGGTGATTAGCTCTGCAAGTTCATGCGTCCTCTTCATTATGGTGCTTCTCCAATTATCCTCTCATCTGCAGACCTACCTTTAATCAACTCCCTGCTCTCTAGCTACTCCTCCAGGTGAAGCCTGGGCAGTTAATTGGCCTATTTGACCCTCCTAATCTTGTGTGAGGTGAACACTCCATCACAGATGATAGCTGAATTTGTGTTGGTGAATGAAATTATCCAGAAACCGGTGTAGAAGGAGATGAGAAGTGGACCAAGGACAGATCTCTGTAGACCCCTACACATAACATTGGAGGGGAAATGAGAAGTATTCTCCAAAAGACATGGTGAAGAAATAGTTGAGAGGTGAAGGGAGAACCATAGAAGCCAAGGGAACACACAATTTCAAGAAGAATGTGGTCTACTCTCTGAGAGGCAGCTGACAGTTCAAGGAGAATGAGGCAGTAGTACTGGTTCTGAGCTTTGTGAAGGGAAAGAGCTAGAGAAGAGTGAGAGGTTAAGCAGAAGAGTAAAGGGAGGGATAAGATAAGAGTGGGTGTAGGAGACATAAGAGTTGGTCTGGGATTACTGAGGCAAGTGGGTGGTTAGAGGAGGAGAGCAGTGAAGAAAACTCTGCCTCTGTGATACAAAAGGAGGAGGAGAAATATGGTGGGGGGTGGGGAAGAAAGGCAATCTGAGGAAAGGGGGAAGGTTTGGATGAAACTTTTGAGAAACTGTGCAGAAAGGAAAGTGGAGGCTAGATCTTAACATCACTATCCATTAGACTGTAAGATCTGCAGGGCAAGGAGTACATTTTACTGTATATATGTTCAGAGGATTATAAATATAATGGGGCCCCAATCCTGATTAAGGCATCTGGGAGCTTTTGTAACTCATGTAACTTCAACCTCTCTGGTAAATGTCTATATTATAGTCTTTAAAAACAGATAGATAGCCCATGCAGAAAACAGAACTCTACTCAGTTTACCATGTGATATTAGTTTTGGTAGTACACATTACTGCCTAATGCGGCATTCTGCTTTATATGTATACTTTAGAAGAAATTTCTCTCACACACCAGCAAAAGATATTGGGCACAAATCATGAGGAAATTAGCTATCTAAATAAAACTTTTCATCTTCAGTGAGAGTTTAGAGGCTTGACATGTCTGAGTTGTCAGTATGAAAAAGGAGATTCTTAGATTTCTGGAATTTGCCTTACATTTAAGATTTCTAAGTTTCCTGTAGAAACTTTTGAGATGACATCTGATTTCCAGAAAATAACGTACACAGAAGTTCATGTATTTGTAGAAAAATGAAATAATGTGCAAATACAGAAGTCCAACTGAACACAAAAAAAGAGAGCAAACAAATATTTGAGTTAAATCAAGGACAGAACAGAATCTAAATGAGGAAAAATGATGACATAAGCTTATTTGAAATGGCTTCACAGTCAAAAAAGTCAAGAGAGACACACAAAAGCAAACAAGGTGCCAATGTCATTTTAAGGAAAATGTAGTGAACCCAAATCTGCTTTCAGTTAAACTGCTATTAATTCAGAGAAACTCCAGTGAAGTGAATGGAACTACTCTGGACATACAGCAGTGTAAATGAGGGCAGACTTCAGCTCAGAATATTTTTACAGAGATGAGTTGGAATATATACATACAATATTATAGTTATGGCTCCAACTAGCATTCCATTTCAAACTCTCTTTCTGATCCTCCTTTGTGCCAGGAAAAATAATCTCTTTTCAGCATAAAATAAAGGGGTTTTTATTTTAATTTTTTAAAGTTTGAAGCAAATTTGCCAAGCCATTTTCAATTATAAAATACTAAAAATTGAATGTGTTTCTAACTTTTTTGTGGAGGTTGAAGAGATTTATATTTCATCTGTTGTAATTGACTGACTGCCAGAATGAAGAGCCATTTCAGCAACAATTGAAAGATCACTATGATGAAGATGGTAAAAAACTATTCGTTTCACACTTGAATAATGGACCCTGTAAGCAAAGGCATTCATGAGTGTTGTAGATTAAGATTCACATGTCTCAAAGACAAATGAAAAATTAAGCATTTCTTGGGTTGGCCAAGATAAAACTAAGATATCTTTTAGGGAGCACATTCATAACAGACAGCTGTGCAACAAATTGATAGCTGCTGGTGAGGTGCAAGTATTCAACACTATGCACATTTGAAGCTCTAGAAACCACAAGCAGTCATCTTTCTAGGGCTGCATATATGGCAAAGACTTAAATACCTCCACCATGCTGATTTCCCATGTTCCTTTTGCCAGATTATCTTGGAACGTTGCTAGACTGCCTATACTCAGTATACATTACCTGCCTGCCCTTATTTTCATTCACACCTAATGCCCTTAAACTGCATCCTGTAAAATGTTTCATACACACACCAACACAAAGGATGCTACCCACTGTTGTTAATTTGCTGAGAGCTAATTATGCTCAGTGCCATACAAAACATTGAGGAAGACACAGTTTCTGCTCAAAAAGTGTTTAGACTAAGTCATGCCAAAGGACAGTCAAAGCAATGACTAATCTAAAGACAGAAGTTTCCTTCCCAACCATGAATATTCCCACTCACACCTTTCCATCACATTTCCACGAGGTCTATGATGCAACACTCTCCAGAGTCCCAATGGGATGACTGATTGGCCAAACAGTTTAAACCAAATAGGAGTAGTTACTAGGCTGTCATTCAGATGCTGCTTCTGTTGTAAGATGAGTACTCAGGATTTTACAGCACTTACATGAGAATTTGTTATGCCTTTTCTGTTTGCTATTAGCTATTCCTGGCTATGCATAAACCTTCATGAGTGCTTTGGAAGGGATGATAAAGTCTAGTATGCTTTCCATTATTTTTATTAATTTTTGGTGAGTCCTTTCTCCACCCACACTTTTTTGCACTAACTGCAATAGTCAGGCAAATTGATGTGGAGATGTACAGTCACAGAAACACTAAAGCAACTCCTACAGAACTTAATCTATCTCTCTGCTGTAGGAGAATTAGTGAAATTTGTGGAACAAACAGTTACTTTTCCTTTATTTCATTATCTCTCACCAGGAAAATAAATCCAAATCCTGATAGAGTTTTAATTTCTGCCAAATAAAAATCTGTCCCCCGCTCCCAAAAAAACCCCAATTAAAATGTTAGACTGTGATGTATAATGCCAAGTAAAACTATAAATTCTTTCTATTGTAATGTTTATTTTCTGACACACTTAAAACCACCTACTAGAATAAAGGTTCTCTCTACTTATGATGGAAAAATCAACTAAAGTAAATGACACGTGGTTATCTGTGTAAATTTTTGCTAAAGAATGAATCAAGCCCATTAAATACAGTTTCAGATCCATCTTCCATCTGGGGATTATAGCTTCACTAACCTCAGAGTAGACTCAATGATCTAAATTGTGTTTTCCATCTCGAACTACTATTATTTCTATGAATATATGCAAAAAGATGAAGTTGGTTTAAAAATATAGATGCCTTTTAGCATTCTGCGCCTGTGGCACTTTCTTACTGTACTTCATTATAGGGTGAGGAGCCACAATTTTTAAAATATAACTAATTAGTAACTGGGCCAGTGACACTGATTCAGTGCAGTTCTTCTATGAAGCATAATCCCTTCAGGAGAAATCTGAAGTGTAACGTGCAGGAAATTGGCCAAGCAAGTCCCATTAATGATAGGAAATCAGTATCCAGTTCCCCATCCATTAGGCCAGAGCTTTTAAAATTAATAATTGCTAACAATAAGGAGCCAAACTAATCTCTAGTTTAACTCTACTGAAGGAAGTGCAGTTACATCAAGTTTATAGCCCTATAAACCTTAGTTAACCCTAGGACTACTTACTGCATGTTGATCTAGTGTTTTTTAAAAAAATAAAAATAAAAAATCAGTGAATGATCCAGCCTGGTATTGCCATTCATTATAGTGAACTCAACTGCTGCAAATGCAATTCAAAATTCACAAATTCTGTCATTGGTTTTGCAGAGATTAAGACAAGTCACAATCATAATATATTTGCAGTTTTGTCTGGGTATAATGGAACTAGATCACATTAGCAAAAGTACTCACATGCTTAAGTGCTTTTCAGGAACCTCTCTGTTCTCATTCAGTACCTTTGTTCTGGACAGAAACTGGCTTTATCACAGTCTGTTGAATATTCATTTAATACAGGGCAAATAATACAGTGATTCAATAATAATTAAATTACAGTTCATTCAAAACCAATGGTGTTAAGCAGGAGTTGAACCTGCTCAGCTCCTCTTGGGAGGCTACTGGATGGTGTCCCAACTGAAGTGAAATTGGAGGCAATACGACAAAAAAAAGGCGACAATAATGGTGAAAAATGAATTATGTTTGAGGTTTACTGTTAACATGTTCAGGAGGAGAAACTGGTTTTTAATAAATAAAATATATCAACAATAAATTTGTTCTACCTGTCCCAGATGAGGGGACAGGCAATAACTAATGTTTGTGGTTCAACCCAGGAGCTGAGACAGAAAGTCGGTGAGGTAATATCTTTTATTGGACCATCTTTTGTTGTTGAAAGGTACAAATGTCTTTTCAAGAAGAGCTCTGTATTGGTCAAAAGCTATACCACTAACCCAAGTAGTCCAATAAAAAATATTACCTCATATACCTTGCCTCTGTCAATAAATAACATAAGTGATCCTTAGCATAGTGTTTCAGAATATACTCTGATGACAAGCTACTCCTGGCATTGCATGATATACACTGTACATCTTCACCACAGCACTTGGATCATTGACAATCCAAAGGAACACACTATATCACACTTTATTCCACTGTTTCTCAGTGCTGAGGTTTTTAACAGGGAACACTGTGATAAGATATCCTCCATATTTGGTTTATAAAATTTGCCACTTTTCCCCTTATCTAACTGAGAGGAGATGTGACAAGCAACTTCAAAACTAACATGTCTACAGCAATTGACTGCCAGAAAGCAACTGCAAAATTGTTTTCAAAATGGGACATAGGCAAAGGGCTATAGAGTGATCAGTAATTGATAGTGGAAATCTTGGAAATATTTTGAAGACGGTATTCCACTATGAATAACTGAGGGTATTTCAGTGTAGGACCTGAGAACCATGCCAGACATCAAATGTTTCAACTATTTCAATCAAATGGTCCTGTTCTACCTGTTCTCGATCACTCACTCAAGTCCACAGTAGCCAGAAGTTACCCTGCTCATTTTTTTTGTAAGCAGTGTTTTTGAGACATCAGATTTGATGGTGTTAGTATGGATACTGATTTGTTCTGTGCCTGTTGAATGTCCATTGGTTGCTGAAGCTTGAAACACAGGTTAACAAAATATCAGGCTATCAAGTGCACTTTTTCTGGACTTCAGAAAAAAGTGCCAACCACTATAACTCCTACCTCTTTCCTCTACTATATTTGTATTTCTACCACATTAAATGAAGTATTTGTAAACATAAATGATATGCATTCAACCTAACCAAAATAAAAAGATCTCTGTCAACAGACTATATAGGGATTACACCTTTGATTTTTCATTTTATTAAAGGACACTAGAATTATGAGAGTTTTTGGAATCAATTTTTCACTGGCGTTTCCCATTAGTGATTTATTTACACCATTGTCAATAATTGTATTAAACCATAAGCTAAAATGGCTGAGACCTAATATTAATGCAGCATTTTAAAAACTATTATTAAAAGTAACATTTATGGCACTTATGTTCCACTATCCACTTTAATGTTTTAGGCTACTCATAATAAAGAACTCAAATGAAATTAGAATGAAGTAAAAAATTCACATCACAAAGCTCTGGCAGAAATCTCTGGCAATTTAAACATCCCTTTCAAAGGCCTTTGAGGTCAAGGAATAAAGCCCTATTCCAGAGAGCCATGATACAAAAAGCACAATACAACTAGCAATAACATGCCCCAGGTACTGGAAGCCTCACTCCATTCAACATAAGAGAATGAGATAGTATCAGGAATTAGAAGAAAAACACTTTGTAAGACATTTACGTTTCTTAAATATATATAAAATGAAAAACACTTACCTTTCACAAGCTCGGACAGTCCATGCAGCAATTATCCATAATGAGATACTAAAAACCAACAGTACAGTTCCTGGACATATTGTCATTAAAGTCTTCATAACAAAACGTGTATTGAAGTTTATCTTATTTAGTGCTCCAATGCTTCTAGATGAGGCATCTGTGAAAAGTTTGCTATGCAAAAGCATAACTCTGGCAATAAGATATAGTCTTAAGAACATTGGTATAGATAAAATAATATCCACATCAGCTGTTGTTGTGGATGGAGTATAGGAAAAGGCAAGTCGGGCTGTCCATGTGAACGTATAGTTCCCAGGTATGGGATGTATAGCACACACCAGTATTTCCAAGCAGATGAAGAAAATACGCTCGTAAGTCATGGCTATTCTCCAGTCATCAGCTCCATTGTCCACCATGAACAACTGAAATAATGAAATAAGGTTGACTTTAGTAAAGGGTTTATAAACTTCTTTTTTTTAAAAAAAAAATATATATACGCAGTAGTTGGTCATTAGCAACATTACAACTGACAACATTTGAAAATTGTAAATATGTCAAATACCATTTACTAAACCAATGTGTTATGGAGTCAAAGGTATAAAAGGTATAACGAAACAACTTAATACATAATTTTACTTAAGCTAGAAAGAACTTTTATATAAAATAAAAATTGATGTAAAAGATGTTTATATAAAACTGAAGTTTACTCAAATTCTTATATCCGCTAATTGTAATTTTTGATTAAGGCCATCCATATGCTAAAGATTTCTGAACATGCTTAAATTTTCCATCATGTGATTAGTCGCATTCAAACTGATGGGCTACTCACAGTATGTAAAGTTTAGAATGTATGAAAGCTTTATCAGGACTGTGGCCTAAATTATGAACTGTGGCTGCATGACATGAAACGTTAGGCCCCTCTCTTGCAATGCATATTCATATGCTTAACTGTGGCACATGAGTAACCTCAATGAGTTCAGCAAGCCTGATCACATGCTGAAAGTTACACATGCTGCATGAGTAAGTCTTTGCAGAGCCAGAGGCCTTCAGCACAATTCAGCACAATGGGTTTCAGATACTTCACTATGTTTTATCAACTGTCACCTCCCAAATTTTACTAAATAAATACCAAACCAAACAAAAAATTCACTCTGGGAGTGGGAAAAAATTGATAACACTGATCTTGAGTTAAAGTATTTCACAAACTTGTGGCATTTCTTTTCTTTCATGATTCTAACTGGCTAAGTCCTTCCACAGGCAGACCTCCCATTGATTTGAATTGGAACTATTCAAGTAAGAACTGTAAAATCAGGTTCTATGAACAGTTTTTCCAAAGAGAAAATAATCCATGAAACCAGCAGTGTTTCATCAGTGACAACATCCCACCATGAGGCAGAAAAAGGAATATCTGGTACTGCAAATATAGTCTGAACCAAGCTATTCACTACATGGGCAGCATGTAAAACTCCATTTCATAACTGAAAGATGAGAATCCTTCCTGAGTAAGGCTGTTAGAGTTTTTAAATCAGATTATTAAGAATTTTTAAATTGATTTTTAAATACCACAGTACATTTCTAACTGGAAGCTGCAGGAGGACTATGAACAATGTACAGTGCCCAGAAAACTCTTCTTCACTGGCAGTGTCCTTGAGCAATCTCACCTCTCTTCACAAATCAAGAGTTTAAAGGTCACCTGAACTTCCTGTATTAACTTTTACAGACTGCAAACACACGGTACATCCTCCTCAGAATTCATTCAACTTGCAGTTTAGAAAATGCCGCTGCTCTTTGGGTTAAGACAGTGAGAACTATAAATGAATGCTATAGCAATTGTGATGGCCACACAATTTATTTTAAAAGAAGAAATGGAAGACTACAGTTCATGAACTAATTGGGGGTTGAAGAGTCAATAAAATTGAAACATTCAAAATGACAGTAGTTACAGAGCATAAGTTAATATAATAATCATTCAAAAAGTGTATATAACAAATGCATAGTTATTTGCTGTTTCATCACTGTTTGACTTTCTCTTTTAAACAACTAACTCTTTAAAAAAAACAAAACAAAACACTGAGCATTGTTCACTTATAGTTCTCAACGGTGAGAAAGGACACTTAAGGAGACAGGGGTACTTATACACAACCCTTCCAAGGCATGACACATCTGATACTATGGTGCTTTCACCAGAGCATAGGAAGGTCAATATTTCCACATGCTGAGTGCATGATCTCTGCTCATTGCTCAAGTACATACACAAGTACTTATTAATCAAGGAACAAAAATGGTTCATGTAGCTGGTTGATCACAAAAGTCAGGGTTCTACTGTTCAGTAATCATCAAGTGATCCATCCCCTGTCGCCCATTCCCTGCTTCTGGCAAACAGAACTAGGAACACCATTCCTGCCCACCCTGGCTAATAGCCATTGCTGGAGCTATCCTCATGAATTTATCTAGTACTTTTTGGAACCCTGTTATAATCTTGGCCTTCATAACATCCTCTGGCAAGGAGTTCCACAGGTTGACTGTGCATTGTGTGGAAAAAAAATACTTCCTCCTGTTTGTTTTAAACCTGCTGTCATTAATTTCATTTGATAGCCCCTAATTCATGTTTTAGAAAGAGTAAATAGAACTTCCTTATTTACTTTCTCCACACCCTTCATCATTTTATAGACCTCTATCATATCCCCCTTTAGTCATCTCTTTTCCAAGCAGAAGGTCCCAGTTTTATTAATCTCTTCTCATAAAGCAGCTGTTCCACACCCCTAATCAGTTTTGTTGCCCTTTTCTGAACCTTTCTGAGAGATCTTTGTAGCTCTTCACAGTCTGCCTGGGACTTAACTATCTTAACTTAACTATCTTGAGTAGTTTTGTATCATCTGCAAATGTTGCCACCTCACTATTTAAACCATTTTCCAGATCATTTATGAATATGTTAAATAGGACTGGGCCCAATACAGACCCCTGGGGACACTACTATTTACCTCTCTCCATTCTGAGAACTGACGATTTATTCCTATGCTTTGTTTTCTATCTTTTAACCAGCTACCAATCCATGAGAGAATCTTCTTTCTTAAGCAAAGTAAGCAGTCATGGGATAAGAGCCTTTGGTGAGGGACTTTGTCAAAGGCTTTCTGAAAATCTAAATATACTATATCAGTTGGATTCCCCATGTCCACATGCTTGTTGACCCCTTCAAAGAATTCTAGTAGGCGGGTGAGGCATGATTTCTCTTTAGAAAAACCGTGTTGACTATTCCCCAACAAATTGTTAATCTAGGTGTTTGACAATTTTGTTCTTTATTATAGTTTCAAGCAGTTTTCCCAGTACTGAAGTCAGGTCAACTGGCTTGTAATTGCTTGGAGTCACCTCTGGAGCCCTTTTTAAAAATTGGCATCACATTAGCTATCTTCCAGTCATTTGGTACAAAAGCCAGTTTAAATGATAGGTTACAGACTAGTAGACTAGTCCTGCAATTTCACATTTGATTTCCTTCAGAAATCTTGGGTGAATACCATCTGGTCCTGGTGACTTATTACTGTTTAGTTTATCAATTCGTTCCAAAACCTCCTCTAACAACACCTCAATCTGGGACAGTTTCTCAGATTTGTCACCTAAAAAAATGGCCCAGGTTTGGCAATCTCCCTCACATCCTCAACCGCAAAGACCAATGCAAAGAATATATTTAATTTCTCCACAATGGCCTTACCATCCTTGAGAGCTCCGTTAGCATCCTGATCATCCATTGGCCCCACTGGTTGTTTAACAGGCTTCCCTCTTCTGATGTACTTGTAATTTTTTTTGCTATTACTTTTTGAGTCTTTGGCTTACTGTACTTCAAATTCTTTTCTTGATAAAAATTAAATCTACCTTATTTTTTAATGCAACTCTTTACTTTTTTCCTTAATGCTCTTTACCTTCATCATAAATATAATTCTTATTTTTCCTTACTTCAGTACTAGCACCAGCTAGTTGTGGTATGCCAAAGAAACTGCACAGACTAAGATTCACATAGCCAACTGTACTCAGAATATTGGTCAGTAAGTTGCTAAAATACACTTCCCAAATTATTTCAAAACCTTCTCTACAGACTTGCTGAATAGTAAGCCTTTTATGCTAGATGTGGAAATGAAATTCATTAATAAATACTGGCATGAAGTCAATTTCTAACTTTTTCTTTGCCAAAGTTGAACGAGTTTGTATTTAGCAAAAGAGCCAAACTTTCCAAAAGTAAAGAAGCTTAAAGACTATAATAGAATTTAGTGTGCAAAACTGTAGTCAGAATCAGGTACTCAGTTCAAGGAATGAATCAAATGGCTATTTCAGAGGCCCAACTATTTAGAGAGCCCAACTGTACAGAAACAACAGGTAAACAATAACCTGCCTGTCTGTCAAAGAGAGAGACAATACAGAAGCCCCACATTTTGAATTTGAGGAAGATAGACATCACTTAGTCCATCTCTGTAACATAAAAACAACTTAAATGTTTAGTTATAAGAGTTTAGTATTTTAGAACAAGGCAAATAAATATTAAGCCAATAGTGTTTTAAAACTTAACAAAAACACACACTTTATAGAATTTGTTGATAAAGATAATAAAAAATCTCTTGCCAAAAGTCTATACCTATAATTTCCATGGCTTTCTAAAAAACAATACGTTAAGTCTAATTCAATTTAAGATGTACATTTATAAAAGTAGACATTTAAATTTGATCTTAAAAATTGCTTAAAGCAAGAAAAATGCTATTGAACCACTTACTATAGGAAATTAAATTTTTAATACCTTTAACATCTCACTATGGAGGACATATTAAGAGAACACATCTATCTGCATGTCATAAGTGGAATTAATCCATCAGTCCTACTTCAACTTTACGTAAGGAGAACTAGTTCCCTCAACAGTGTTTAATGAAATATATGTTATTTTTCCTTTCAATGATTTTACGTTGCTGTTGCTATCAATAAAGATACACCTGAAACTTCAAAGGCCACCTAGATTTTCAAAGGTTTTGCCATTTTTTTCACATTTTACTAGATTTGAAAAAGAATAAAAATTCTAATATTTGGCCCCAGATAATAGCAAAAATTCTTGGCGTTAGTCCCTAAGTGCCTGACATTGTACTATTAAATTTCATCCCAGTTCTCTTATTCCAGTTTTCAAAGTAATCTGGATCTTCTTGTATAATAGTCCTGCCCTTCTCTGTATTGGCAGTATCGTTTAACTTCTTGTCTCATCCACAAATTATTAGCACACTCATACTTTTTATGCCACGGTCATTAATGAAAATGTTAAATAAGACTGGTCCCAAGACCAGTGCCTCAGGAACTCCACCAGTAGCCTCTCTCCAGTCTGACAATTCACCTTTCAGTATGACCAGCTGTAGTCTCCCTTTTTACCAGTTGCTCATCCACCTTTCAATTCTCACATACAATTTCACAGGAAAATAAAGGAAATTTCTCAAGTTCTCTTGAAAAATGTAGATGAAAGGAAAATAGTAATTTATATTAAAAGAAGCATTTTCTAATTTTTAGCTCCATGCAGAAGTCTGTATGCAACCATATTTAAGATCCATATGGTGGCAAAACTCCCACTGATTTTAATGGGAGTTTTGCCTGCGTACTGACCTCAGAATTTCACTCTACAGTAGGAGTCTGTTCTCTCCTTATTGCTCAGGCATAACTCATTAATTTTAAAAGGACTCAAATGTTAAATACATGGTTAATCAGCACCACATCCACATAACTCAGAGAAGAAACGTGGATTCATTGACCACAGGATGACTATGAGCTGCCAATGTGACGTGGCTCTGAAATAGGCTAATGCAATCCTAGGATGCATCAGACGATGTATTTCCAGTAGAGATAGGGAAGTGCTAGTACCTTTATACAAGGCATTGGTAAGACCTCATCTGAAATACTGTGTGCAATTCTGGTCTCCCATTCATTTAAGAATGAATTATTCAAACTGGAACAGGGGCAGAATAGGGCTACTTGCATGATCAAAGAAATGGAAAACCTACTTTATAAGATAAACAGTGAGAGTCCAGTGGCACCTTAAAGACTAGCAGTTAAGTGCCACTGATGATACTAGAACACATGGATATAAACTGGCCATCAACAAATTTAGGCTTGAAATTAGATGGAGTGAAGTTGTGGAACAGCCTCCCAAGGGGAGCAATGGGGGCAAAAAAAACCTAACTGGCTTCAAGACTGATCTTGATAAATTTAGGAAGGAATGGCAGGAAGAGATTGATACAGTGACATGTGGCCATTTGTGACTTTAGTAGTGAATATCCCCAACAGACGCAGATGGGGCACTAGATGGGGAGGGCTCTGAGTTACTACAGAGAATTCTTTCCCAAGTCTTTGGCTGGTGGCTCTCAAACTTATTTGATCAGACTCCCTTTCTTTCTGTCTGTAGTTGTTTATGCCATCCAAGAATTCCTCCAGGCTAGGGGAATTGTCAAGGCATTAGATCCAAAGGCTTTGCAGTAAAAAAAGATGTCTTAGTGCTGCTGGGAAGATGCAACCTTTGCAAAGACTGCAATTCAGTAGTGCATTAAGTGATTCCTGTAAGTCTATAAAAATATCATGAGATCAAAGAAATTAGATGAGTTCATTATTAATAAAAAGGTGTTTTTTCAGCCAAAAGGAGAAAGATTTAGCATAACCCAAAAGTTACACTCTACTGAATTAAAAAGGTATATCATGAGCTAATTTACTGAGTATAATTTCTTCTGGACTCTTTCTGGAATAATCAGTCTTAAGCACCATCATGTTTGTAGTCAATAGGGAGCTATTTGTCTAGATGAGTTTTACACATCTTTCAGACAAATCACAGATCCAAATACAAAATCCCCCACTCAGGGATACCATCTGGATTTGTTACACTCCTTGGACCAAAAAGTAAGTGACAGAATTAAGATAATCCAATAAATAAACATTAAATGAAATTATCTGTGTTAAAACTGCCACTGATGAAAGAATTAATAGCATTTTTCATTTAACAGGTAATCTAAGTGTAATTTAACACAAATGCACAGCCTGTGTCTCCTTAATGTGGGAATAAATAGTAATAAAATATTTTTATTTTGTGTTAAAAAGGTAAGGAGAAGGGAAAGGCATTTATCCCTTTATGCCCTTATAAATAAATTTACAAACCAAGACATTGGGCTTAATTTTAGCTGTATCAAATTCATTCTCAGCACAGCAGATGAGGGCTGGGGAGAAGAGGAAACATATATAGCAGGGGCAGGCAACCTATGGCAAGCGTGCTGAAGGTGGCACACAAACTGATTTTCAATGGCACTCACACTGCCCAGGTCCTCGCTACCAGTCTGGTGGGGCTCTGCATTTTAATTTAATTTTAAATGAACCTTTTTAAACATTTTAAAACCTTTATTTACTTTACATACAACAATAGTTTAGTTATATATTATAGACTTGTAGAAAAAGACCATCTAAAAACATTAAAATGTATTATTGCACGCAAAACCTTAAATTAGAGTGAATAAATGAAGGCTTGGCACCCCACTTCTGAAAGGTTGCTGACCCCTGATATATAGCTTTAAACCATGTTTCTGCCTCTCTGGATGTCAGGGGCTAGTAAGGGCCAAAGCAGCCCACACCTCAGGTGAAGCAATCTAATAGCTGCTCCAGCTTCTGCTACATTGTAATGGTTTCTCAGGGACTGACAAGGATAACACATTCTGGCCCTAACTCCCACCTGGTCCCATCACACCCCATCCCCCAGTCCCACCTCTGGCCTGCTCTGAAACACTTACTACCAAGAAGAGAGAAGGTGGTATAGAGCCACCTATGCCAGCTTTACAGCACATGATAGTGGAATCCCCAAGGGGAATCTCCAGCTTCCCCTTTAAGGCAGCTTTAAGTTCCCTTTGCAGGTCTGGAGAGATATATAATACAGGGTCATAATTACATTACACTGATGATTATATTAATATAACCCCAGAAAGAAAGACCAAATCTCTTAAAACAAAGATCATCTTGTCTTTCAGACAGTAGGTTATCCCTCTCCATTTCTGTTAGTGCACTAATCCAATCACCCCATTCAGTAATGTTATGGAAACACCAGTTGTGATTCAGTACTTCATGGGAAATGGTGGCCTCAAAAATATAGGAGCCCACCACCTTCCCTGAAGGCAGCATGGCTTCTTTCCCTTTGGGAGCAATAGAATGAAGTGACCATGTTGAAAGTGAGCATCCTTCCTACGAAATCTAGAGTGGTGTGTGTAAAGGAATGAGAGGACAGGGGTTAAGAGAAAACTGTCTGAATGTGGAGATCAGAAGCTGGAGGACACTGGCCATTTCACTTTGGATGCTTTGCACTTGTCCAGAGTGAGACAAAGCAGCCAGAACACACTAGTAAATCTGGCCCTAAAAGTTAAAATAAAAGGGGAAAAAGTAAGGTTGATACTAATATGTTAAAATCATTAGAAATACACATAACATGCTCTTTGGGTTTCTTGTTTACTGTTTAAATACAATTTGTTTTTAAAAAAAAATCTAAGGAAATTCCCAAACAAAACTATGTTAATTGAAGTTAAGGTTGAGGATGTACCAGTAATTTAAGGGTAAACTCATTACAGGGATGTTGTAACTATTTTAAAAACAAGCATTACAAATCCAAGAAATTCCAAACACAACATTAAACTTAAAAGATATCCAAAGACGCTAAGATACAGAAATACAGAATTAAAAGCACCTTAACTCTGCCCTCTAGAAAAAGAAAAAAAATCTGATGCATTTTTAAAAATCAATTTTTAATCTACTTTGGGACAACACACATTATTTTGTACTAAACACAACTGTATGATTATTGTACATGCAGATTGCCCCCAGATTATCCGCCTTCACCCCCAGCACACTGGTTGGCATACTGGCACAAGGCTCCACTGACTCTCCACTCAGCTATCCAAGAAAAGCAAAACCACAGCCACTCCTCTGTCCTCAGTATGCCCCGAATGTAATTTGGGTAAACCACACATGGGGGCCCCTCCTCATGTCTTCCTATTTACTGAACTGCTTCATATGGCAAGTTACAATCTTACCATAAAGCAAGATTTTCAACAGTAGGGTCAGATAAATGAGGAAGCATGTGGTACATTCCTTTAGGTATTAAAAATGTTTTTACTCTGTACCACTAGTTGTGATTGAAGCTACTGTATCAACACCTATTCTATCAAACACCTTCTCAGCATCAAAGGTTATTGTCATTGCCTGGTTGTTGACATTTTTATTAGTGTATAACACATCAAGAAAAAGTCTAATGTTATTATTGGAATGCTTCACTTTTATTAATCCTATCTAGTTTATAGTGAAGTATCCCAGGAAAAAAATACTCTATCCTCATAGCCAATAGTTTTGCAAGAATACTGCAATCTGTGTTTATAAATGAGCCTGGACTTTTAGAGCAACTAACCCCATCATTTTCCTCACCTTCAAGATAAAGAGATAACTGCATTTCTTAATGTTTCAAGAAACTTCCTTTCCACAAATTGCATTCTGCACAGCAGCCCAGACTAGGAAAAAGCCCATTGTCTGGCAGCCCAGGAAAACCAAACAAAAAAAAAAAATAGGTAGAGAGGTGAAATTTAAAATCACTTACTGCCTGCCATACAAAGTGTTTATCCGAGTTCAAACTCCTAGGTGCACTAACACATCTGACCTGAGACTGAAAATAAAAATTGCTCAGTCTCTTCTGTTTCTTTTTAAATGTCACCAAACAGCAGCAGAACAGAGTGGTTTGCCAGCCCTGCCACTACACTGCTAATTTTCTCCTTTGGCTCTACTCAGCCAGTAGTGTCCCATACTGCCTTTGGGAAGCAGGCACATGTCCAAGTATATATGGCTACAAAATACAAATGGATAATCACACGTTTTCTTTACTTATCCAAATCAGAGACACAGGTTGCCACTGTACAGAAATCTTTCATCTGCCTTTGCTGTCTCAAACCATCATTTGGGAGATCACAGCACAATGCAAATTGCTCATACCAAACTGGATGCAAGACACAACTTAGTGCCATCTTGTGTTATTATAGACCAGTCTAGAACAGGGGGCAATACAGTGCAGTACCCCAGTGGGTGGATCAGGAGAGTGATATTTTGCTATAGTAGTGACCAATGAGAAGCTATTCTACCATACTGCAGCTTGGATGACAGAGGATTTCTTTTCCATCACCCTATTCTTTGTGCACACCCCAGTTATTTCAGCTGCACTCTACAGTCAAGAATTTGAGTCAGATCAGCTCCTTGCACAGAAATACTAACTGCAATGAAAAAGAGCACTATAAGAATCAGGCCCTTATTGTGTCATAATGCCTTTTCAAGAAGAAAGTGCTAATGCCGCAAACTGATGGTCTGTAGGATAAAAGGGCAATATGCTTCCCACCCATTTATGCACTTTCATAAATGTAAGCCTCACTCTGCGGTAACATTTTGCCATTGCACACCCCACGTTGGTGTGCAGCTGATAGCTACTCCTAATATGGATGATCTTCAAAAATAGCCCCTGAAATACTGCCAGTGAAAGCTCTTTGACGGCTAACTAAAAAATTTGCAAGTACAAACTGTTGTTTCTACTTATTATTTATATTTCACTAGGTGACTTAACATGTTAGGCATTGTTGCAGACATATATGAATACATAGCTTTTGTCCTGAACAATTTACAGTCAGATGTGGGTTCTGCACATGCAAAATCTGTGGAGGCAATTTTAGAAATTGGGTCAAGGGCACTTTAAAAGATTGGGGCTACAGTGTTAATACAAGGTGCCTCAACACCAGGCTGTAATCACACAATAGGCTCCTCCTTAATAGGCTTACCTGAAAGTATAATTGTCTTCCTATCTGGGTATAGCGCTTGTTATCTGAAGCACACTGAAGTGTTTCATGACAGAGCAAAGTTGAAGCACTGGTCCACAATTCTATCAAATATATTGCATATATTGGTCAAGAGTGTGTAAACAAAGACTGCCTAAGATAATGTTCTGTGAGAGGCATCAAAATGCTGTGAAGGCTTGAAAAGAAGTTCATAACAGCAATCTAGTGACTCATGGAGGTTTTCAATATTATACTATTAGAATGCTTCCTAATATTGACCTACATAGCCCAGTAATGTCATTGTGGGATCATATATTTTTGTCTTCCAATTATTTCCATAACAAACTTGCTCATTATACAAGCACAAAATCTCTACCGCCCTTCCCAGTCCTGAAAAGCTAGGCTTGAAGAGTCAAGCTGGGTTCCTGCCTTCTTAAGCATTATCACCAGTAATTAATGTTCTGCAAGCCAAATTACAGCTTCAGTTACTCCTGTGCAACACCTTTGTTTTCTGGTTATGCCTCCAGTGACACCTGTGCTGTCTTACTGCCTTCAATGGGTTTGCTCAGGTGCCACTGATTGTAACACAGTAAACAATTTATTGATAATGCTCAAGGGATAAACTTCAGCTCACTATGTGGGCTCTAAGGTATTCACACAAGTAGAAATTTATTTTTTCCACTTAAGTCATCAGCTATGGCTCTGAACACATGAATGAATCAAATCTATAGTATAAGAAAGTGACATTTTAATAGAGCTATTTAAGAATATATCTACTTTTTAATAGATAGAAAGATGTACAAAAATAAAAAGGATTCTTAATAAAAAATTTTAAAATAAAGAAACCTAAAGGCTTTTTAAATATAAAACACATCTTGCTGTTTAAAACTAAAAAATTATGTGGGATATAGCTCCTAGTCTTAATTCACGTGGAGCAAAGCCAGTTGTGCAGAAGGCTATTCATAAGAAGAATGGGTTACTTCTTCAATAAGAATTCAGTCCTGCAAAGTGCTGAGCGACCATAACTTCACCAAATGAATGGAAGCGGAGACAACTCTGCACATTGTAGCAGGCACTCAGCACTGTATGTCTCCCACCACATTTCATTACGCTGGTCTACAATTTTTTAGAAGTCGTCTGCTTCAGAGATAAAATGTGATATTTATTATGTATTTTGATGTGCTGAATTCAAATATGACAATTAAAACAACTGATTGGCTACTGTTTCTAAGATATTTAAGTTTTTACATTTTATGTCTATGTATATTGTGTAGATAGTACAGTTTTACTCATAAATTGTAAACCTAGGTCTTTTCATGTGCTTATGGTTGCTTTACATGATAATATTTCACCTGTCCTGTTTATGTAACACTTTAAACATCAGCAAAAGGGTTATATAAATAAAATGTATTATGAAACAAAAGGCAAAAAACTATTATGTACATAGTTTAGTCCTATTCAGTGTCTACTCGGCGCTTCTTGGCTTGTCTCTTGTATTCATTAAATGGAGCATCTCTTGTCACTGTCCAGCAATAGTCTGCAAGCACTGAGGGGCTCCATTTGCCCAGATAGCGTTTCTCCATTGTTGCAATGTCCTGGTGAAATCGCTCGCCGTGCTCGTCGCTCACTGCTCTGCAGTTTGGTGGAAAAAAATCTAGATGAGAGTGCAAAAAAATGTATCTTTAGTGACATGTTGCAACCAAGGCTTTTGTATGCCTTGAGGAGGTTTTCCACCAACAACCTGTAGTTGTCTGCCTTGTTGTTTCCGAGAAAATGTATTGCCACTGACCGGAAGGCTTTCCATGCCGTCTTTTCCTTGCCACGCAGTGCATGGTCAAATGCATCATCTCGAAGAAGTTCACGAATCTGAGGACCAACAAAGACACCGTCCTTTATCTTAGCTTCACTTAACCTTGGAAATTTTCCACGGAGGTACTTGAAAGCTGCTTGTGTTTTGTCAATGGCCTTGACAAAGTTCTTCATCAGACCCAGCTTGATGTGTAACGGTGGTAACAAAATCTTCCTTGATTCAACAAGTGGTGGATGCTGAACACTTTTCCTCCCAGGCTCCAATGACTGTCAGAGTGGCCAATCTTTCTGGATGTAGTGGGAATCTCTTGCACGACTATCCCATTCACAGAGAAAACAGCAGTACTTTGTGTATCCAGTCTGCAGACCAAGCAAGAGAGCAACAACCTTCAAATCGCCACAAAGCTGCCACTGATGTTGGTCATAGTTTATGCACCTCAAAAGTTGTTTCATGTTGTCATAGGTTTCCTTCATATGGACTGCATGACCAACTGGAATTGATGGCAAAACATTGCCATTATGCAGCAAAACAGCTTTAAGACTCGTCTTCGATGAATCAATGAAGAGTCTCCACTCATCTGGATCGTGAACGACGTTGAGGCCTGCCATGACACCATCGATGTTGTTGCAGGCTACAAGATCACCTTCCATGAAGAAGAATGGGACAAGATCCTTTTGACGGTCATGGAACATGGAAACCCTAACATCACCTACCAGGAGATTCCACTGCTGTAGTCTGGAGCCCAACAGCTCTGCCTTACTCTTGGGTAGTTCCAAATCCCTGACAAGGTCATTCAGTTCAGCTTGTGTTATGAGGTGTGGTTCAGAGGAGGAGGATGGGAGAAAATGTGGGTCCTGTGACATTGATGATTCAGGACCAGAAGTTTCATCCTCTTCCTCTTCCTCGTCTGACTCAAGTGAGAATGATTCTGGTGCATCAGGAACCGGCAGTCCTTCTCCGTGGGGTATTGGGCGTATAGCTGATGGAATGTTTGGATAATGCACAGTCCACTTTTTCTTCTTTGACACACCTTTCCCAACTGGAGGCACCATGCAGAAGTAACAATTGCTGGTATGATCTGTTGGCTCTCTCCAAATCATTGGCACTGCAAAAGGCATAGATTTCCTCTTCCTGTTCAACCACTGGCAAAGATTTGTTGCACAAGTGTTGCAGCATGTGTGTGGGGCCCACCTCTTGCCCTGACCTCCAATTTTGTAGCCAAAATAAAGGCGAAAGGCTTTCTTAACCATAGTGGTTAGACTGCGCTTTTGTGACGCAAAAGTCACTTCACCACAAACATAGAAGTAGTTATCTGCACTGTTCACACAAGTACGAGGCATCTCTGCTCACTTTGGCTAAACAGAAAGGTGTCCCTTTGCAAAATCAAACACTGACAAATAAGAGAGCACGACACTGTATGATTTCTAGAGCTAATATAGGCCAATTTGTTCAGCAGAGTGATGTAAGCTTCGTTATGGTTGCATCATCCATGACTTCTAGGAATAACATGATGCAATTCATATCACGTATGACGCAATACCAGCTTCAGATTGCATCATTCATTGTTTTGCCTAAAAAGCAAGTACTGTCCAAACCCAGTCATAGATTTAGTCATAGATCCAGTCAAAGATGTATTTGAGTCATTTCTGGTTTAAATTGAGATCCCTTCCCTTTATAACTCACTTATCCTCCTCCATTCCCATGTCAAGGGTTGTATATACTGACCCAATAGCATATCTTGAAAACTAGAGCCAATCAACAATTTGAAGCATCATTTTTGTTCTCAGTGACCCAGAATTAGTAAAGTTTGACTACATTTATTTCAGAAGCATTTTGGCTGTAGAGCAGTGTTATCAGGCCTGGAATGAACACCCAACTTGTTTCACTTTCTTTTCTTTAGAATGAAGTTTTTAAAAGAAGTAAATATAACACTTAGTTTATTGAGCGTCTAGTTTGACACTGATCAATGAGGATAATTTCAGGAATTGTTCTAGTGAAGAGTAAAAGAGAAATGTGTCACATAATCAACAGCAATGTTAAAAAGGGTATACACATTATAAAACAAACTAATAGTATCTTCAGTTGCATAAGTCTAGTTTAAAATAAATTGATCTTAAGTGTTAGCAAGTGCTTCATGTTTTACTATTCTCTGTAATACAAGAATTCTTTTTAGCCAGAAAGATGTTTTATAAAAATGAAACGTGACCCAGTGGCAACTATGAAATTTGTTTCAACAAATATTCCAAAATTAAAGTAATATGACAAAGTTCACCTACCTAGTCACAGTGAGAATACATAAGCTACTAAAAGTAAAATTGTTAAATATTGCATAGACCAAATTTTCTCACCCACCTGTCAATGTAAAATTACAAAAAAAAATATTAAAACAATAAGCAATATTTGTTATCTAATACTGATTTTCTCTGTTCATTTATGAGCTGTCTCTTATTTTTTCAATAGATGAGCATTATATTCCATTTGGTTCAAACAAATCTGACTCTCATTTTTGCTACCCCAAAATAATATTAAAAAAATCAGATGAAAAGACAAATAAGGAAAGCATTATTAGCCAATACCACCAGCTTATCCAAAACCAAATTACAAAATTAATTATAGCACGTCCTCTCTAATGTCTCTTCTGCTAGAGGTAACTTAAATTTTATTGAAGATGAATTACGCAAGTCCAAAATATTAAAATGGTTCATCCGTTAGAATGGATCATCCGTTAGAATGAGAATTAAATATGGGATTGGATTCATAGGTGCTGACTCCTTGGGTACTCCAGCCCTGGAGCACCCATGGAAAACAATGTTTAGCACCCACTAGCCACAGATGTTTGGCACCATCCCCAATCAGCTGATTGGAGGCTGGGGGAGGGCAGAGAGCAGTGAGTGGGCAGGGGCCTCAACGAGGAGGCAGAGTGGGAGTGGGAAGAGGTGGAGCGAGGACAGGGCCTTGGGGGAGGGGGCAGAGCAAAGGTGGGGCTTGGGGGGAGAGGGTGGACTGGGGGTGAGAGCTCAGGGGAGAGTAGGAGTGAAGAACTCCTAGGGAAAAGAAAATCTCAGTGCCTATGATTGGATTATACTGGTAGGCAGAACACTACAGTTAGGAGACCAGACATACATTTCATAAATCAAATCACAGAAATGTATTCTTCACTTGTTGGGCCTGACTCCACTTCACTGACTTAATTTAAACTGATGTAAAACAAAAAAAGCTGCACAGAAACGAATGAGAGTAGACTCAGACCTATTGTCTATTCTTACAGGGTGAACAGCGTAAAAAATTAAAGGTTTCTTATAGGCCACAACATCAGCTGGTGCAAACTGACATTGTTCAATTGCAATCAATGGAACTATTCATACAAGCTGAGGATCTGACCCTCAGTTTCCAAATTGTTTTGTTTCCAACTTGTGTAATAATTAATATTCTTGCCAGTTGCTCATGCTGTGGTAAATAGTAATTACAGTAGCTTGGCCATCATTATCATGACAGCCACACATGAAAGAAGCTCAAATGGTGCACTTGGATGAACAAGGCCAGTTGTTTTTATAATCATTCAGTTCCTCAGTGATCCATTTGCCTGATAAAAGAAGAAATTATTGCAGATGAGCATCCTTGAATACAAACTTATTAGACCTCAGAACTCTCGTTCAATTAATGTTAGTTGGAAGCCTAGACTAAGATATGTTGTTCCTTCCCATCACATCAGTCTCTCTTTTAAAAATATGGATTACTATGGTCTGATATTCAGAGGTGTCGAGAACCTACAGTTTCTATTAAAGTCAACAGGAGATATGGGTGCTTTATACCTTTGAAAATTCAGACTATAGCTGGTTTCATTTAGAAAGAGGAAGATGATTAGATTGGATAGAATACTTAAAATACACACATATCAGGCTTTAAATAATTACTCAGTAGTGTTGATTTTACAAATTAAGGGAAATACTCTATTCAGCCTACACCAGAGTGCTCAAACTTCGTTGCACCTCAACCTCCTTCTAACAATAAAAATTTGTTTCATGGTGAATTTTGTGAGAATAAGCCCTGAACTGCATCTAGCTCAGGGATCAGCAACCTTGGCACATAGCACTGCAGGGTAAGCACCCTTAGTGGGCCCTGCCAGTTTTTTACTTGCTGGTTCGTAGATCGCGGCTCCCACTGGCGGTGGTTCTCTGTCCCAGTCCAATGAGGGCTGCGGGAAGCGGCAAAAACTACCAATAATTCCTTTTTAATGTATCCTATTCATTTGAGTATTTTAGGACCACGAAGCAGCAGAAGGAAACCAACTCAAAATTTTTATGTTAGCCTTTTCCTTACTTTATCAGATTTAGGGTTGTCAAATGATCAAAAAAAATCGCAATTAATCGCAAGATTAAAAAAATCATGATTAATCGCAGTTTTAATCACATTGTTAGACAATAATCGAATACCAATTTTAATTCAGCATGGAAGCATGTTCTCTAGAATGGTGGTAGAAGCATGAAGAGGCATACGAATGTTTAGCCTATCTGGCATGTAAATACCTTGAAACACTGGCTACAACAGTGTCACGTGAACACATGTTCGCACTTCAAGTGACATTGTAAATAAGCGGGCAGCATAATCTCCTGTAAATGTAAACAAACTTATTTGTCTTAGCAGCTGGTTGAACAAGAAGTAGGACTGAGTGGAGTTGGAGGCTCTAAAGTTTTACACTGTTTAGTTTTTGAGTGCAGTTATGTTAAAAAAATAATTATACATTTGTAAGTTGCACATTCATTTGTATGAAGTGAATAGAAAGATACTATTTCTTTTATTAATCTTTTTTACAGTGCAAATATTTGTAAAAAAAGTAATAATATAAAGTGAGAATGTACACTTTGTATTCTGTGTTGTAAATGAAATCAATATAATTGAAAATTTAGAAAAACATCCAAAATATGCATAATACATTTAAATTGGTATTCCATTATTATTTAACAGTGTGATTAAAACTGTAATTCATCATGAGATAGAAAATAGTCACAATTAATTGTGACTTTTTAAAAATCGAGTTAATTTGTTTAATTGCTTGAATTAACTGTGATCAATTGACAGCTCTAATCAGATTCTGTTTTGGACACACTGAACTATCTAACTTCTTAGTAATGAAAAAAATACAGTGACTCAATGCCCAATTACATTTCCTCATTCTTGACATGGTTGACACTGTACTAACTGTAACTGAAAGGGCAACTTTTGCCATTCTAGTATTCTTTTATTTTTAGCTGTCTCATTCCTCAAATGAGACAGTAATGATTAAATTCTTCTGAGATATTTCTTTTTCCTCAAAACTTTCAACCAAACACTCAGAGAGAAAAAACACTTATTTAAACACTGTCACCGAAGAGTTATAAAGGTCAGCTCTGAAATCAGAAGCTCCTAGTTCTAAAAATGAAGTACTGCAGAAAATTTAGCCAATGTGCTTTTGGTTTACCTTATGCTGAATCAGTGTCGAAAAGCAATTCCTGTCTCCCTCCCCACACAGCTTTCTCAATTCCTTGTTGGTGGCTTCTGCCTATATTGGTCTTCCTGCCACACACACTTATGCTTCACAGGTCAAGAAATCCCCACAATCCCATTTTGTGGTAAACCAACAGCAACACACATAATTAATTTATAGTGCAGCTCTGTACACCCAGCAAGCAATGATATATTACCATTCCATTATATTAGTAATGTAAGAATCTTTGTGTGTGCAGAACCTTTATAAGTAAAACACTGCTAAACGATATGTAGTATGTAGTGAATACCAGAAATCATGGATTATGTCTCATTTCATTCAATATGTACAAAAGTGGCAAAATTTAGAACCCTGTAGTTAAACTTATTCCAGCTTTATTTAAAATAAAAGGGAAGGAGAAATCAAAATTGCCTCAGTCATTCTAATCAATGTGTATAGCATATCTCAAGGTTCATTATTTTCATTCATTCATTCTCCCGCAGTCTTCTTGGGCTTAACAGTAAACATTTTATGTAAACTAAAAGTCCATTTAGAAAATATTATCCCTTAAATTATGCTTTATAATTGTAAATGTAAATCACTAGCCCTGGAGAGTTTCTGTCTCCATTACACAGGTTTCCAGTTCCTCATGAGGATATTAGATAAGCCTTAGAATGAGGGGCCACTAGTTTGTCACTGAACAATAAAGTTTATCATTCTCACCCTGCCTATCTCAAAAATTTCCATAGCAGTCTTTTTCAGTCAGAGAAGCAGCTACCCTGTGTTAGGACTCTCGTGACAGCATTGAGTATGCTTTCCCTACGTAGACATACGTTCTCCTCCAAACAGAGAAGAGTTTCTTTGAAGAACCCAGAAGGCTTATGGATTTTTCATGGGCCAAAAGACATTGAGTCTTCTTTTGCCTGGATAGGGATGCTAATGCATATTTCATAATCTCCCAACTAAAATGTTTTCATAGCATTATGGATAAGAGACAAATGAAGAAACCCAGTATTAAGGCTGTCTACATCTTTGTTCTTGCCTTGTTCACAAAGACATATGCTGAGAATAAAGTATGACCTCACATTTAAAATGTCCTGGATCCTGCTGATTTGTGCTAAACTTAACATAACAGTTAGAAATCTAATAAATTATTGTAATAGATCCCTCTTTACCCACTGAGAGTTTAAAATAAAAAATGTATTTTTATAATAGACTTTCAGTGATTTTGTGACTGTATTTCAAAAATGTATTTGTTTACAAAACTTTTAAAAGGTTGCAAAACATTCAAACATCATCCTTTTGCTAATACTCTAGAAATGGTGTATTCAGAAAGCCGTGATCTATATACATATATTGGAGCATAAAAATGCATGTCCTTTGCTAATGGGTTTAGAATGCAAGACTTAATGTGCATTCAAAGATCATGAATTTCTATTCGGTTAATATCAAAAGCCAATAAAATGTCATTTAAACCTTGCATTTCCAGGAGCATTTTGAAATGGAAACTGAAAATTCTTTTTAAATGATGTTTACATATAGCTAGCTTCTGTTTAGCACACTAGGATGTAATGCTTCATAGCCAACCATTACCTCAAGAATTTCCAATATATGGAGCTGTCTGCGGTGCTGAAGGAGACCAAACCAACCTATGGCATGAGGAACTGCTGCCCTTCCGTATTCTCATTATGGAGTACCACAGACTAACAAAATAATAATCTAACATGTACCAGCTCAACAAAGCTGTACTGTAAAATTTCCTCCATAAAATAACCTTGAAGGAACCTCATAAATTCTATT
Organism: Dermatemys mawii; assembly: GCA_007922305.1. Lineage (NCBI taxonomy): Eukaryota > Metazoa > Chordata > Testudines > Dermatemydidae > Dermatemys > Dermatemys mawii. Next base: position 8,909,713 of record ML677336.1, on the reverse strand, counting down.
AAAACCCGCTTACCAAACATCCTTAAAATAGGATCCTTGTGAGGTCTGGACAGGCAAGCTGCAGAGTTTAGCTTTATTGCCAATTTGACTGTTTTCCTATCAGAATACATCAGAAGAGACATTTAAATTGGTAGCACACAGTCACCTCCAATATAGTGAAAGACTGAACGGCACACTGTTCAGACTTCCCATCGGCAGTAGCTCAGGGGAGTATGTCATTGAAAAGTAAGAAGAAATTTTTATTCCAGCTAGTATGTATTTTAGGCCATCAGGTGACATCAAGAGTAAATTCTGAGAGCAGAAAAAACCTGTAAACTTTCATCATTTGTCACAAAATACTCTGCATCCTGTTTTGTAGAACAAATACCTCTTATTTCCAAGTACGGTTGCGTCCCTCCAATTGTTTAAAACGTATCATGCTACAAACAGAGAATATGGATATTCTTCCAATCCCCAGAATATTATTTGCTATCTCAGTGAATTGCTGTTAATTTGCACTATACAGTCTCAGCACTTCTCAGATGAGGATTAGAAAGGAATCAACGCCCAAACACAGATTAGATTAACAATAAATAGTGAGTTGAAACAACCCTCCAGAAAAAACAAACAAACAAACAATAAAACCTCCATTGTCAAGTATGCCACATCTCTATGGACATAATCCTGTAATCCTCACTCAGGATAAACTTTCATTGAAATTAATAGAAGTTAAAAATTTGGCACTATACATGTCCCTTCAGAAAACAGATGGCTAAAAATTTGATCTTCTTTAAATCTACTATTAATAGGGTTATGCAATATTTTCCATAGAACAATAATCTGAATATACATTTCACAATTTCTGTTAAAAGCCAAAATATTTAAATTGTGTCCACTGTATTCAGACATTAAATGTAACATTCACTTATATACCCAGTTATTGTTTGCTATTTATATGGTTATTTATGTTGCTTTTTTGTATTTTTTACAGAAAGCTGAATAAAAAGTTTTAAGTGGCTGTCTCTAAATTAGGAGGATATTTAATATTGTCATCTTAAAGGTGGTATAGTGCCCTTTCCCATGTTGCTGAAAAGAGATCTTCTTTTTCATTGTCCAGGTAAAATAAACTGAGCCCTGAAGATCTGCAATTTATCCAGAACCTACAATGACTACTGGCAGTCTATAGTACCTTTCTCATGAAAACAAACTGTAACGCTATTTTGCAACTAAATATGTTATTAGTTTTAATGCTGTCAGGCAGTGTTAAACTACATTTACTTTGATTAAGCTAGTAGATGGTGTTACTCATTCTATAACATGTCATTTATTGGGAAGCTCCCTATGAGGGGCACTAAACCCAGAAGAACTCACAGAAATGCAACCATAGTTGCATTTTTGTTTATTACTGACCAGAAAAACAAATGAGTCACTGTAAAGTAGGGTTGCCAACACTGTATTTCATGAATAAGGGACTGTTTTCTTAGCACCTTCCCCACCCCCAATATTATTATTAATAATAAGCAGTACTTACCTACATTCGCCAGGGGTATTTCTTGCTGCTTTTTGCAGCACTCAGCAACTCCCGATCTTGTTGTACAGAGATAAAAAAAATAATGGACATCCCTTTGTACTAAGGAACTGTTGGCAACCTGACTCTAAGGTCTTTGATTTCATATATATTAGCTGAAGAACAGAAGTCCTGGTTATTTTATCTTTTGTTAACAAGTGGAGAAGACACATATAGAAAAACACACAAGTTCAAGCTTTACTACCAGCTATAGCAAATATTATTTGCAAAAATTTAGTGGACAAATGTAAGTCTATGGTCTTTTTAAACAATTAGTACTAATCAAAATCCTAAAACAAAATCAGTGGATCTGTTTTTTGGATCTGTTGTAGATTAGAGCCCCCTTATCAGTTCAATTGTAGGCACATTTCTCTACAAAACATTAACTTCGCCAAATTTCAGAAATCTTTGGGCTTTTTAAAAATTATTATTTATTTTGGTTATGGTTGTGAGTTTTTAGTTTAGCAATAATCTAAATTATGCCATGGTGATTGTTTAATGAACAAATGTTTGAGTACTTTTAAAATTTTTATTTTACTATATTTAACTCAATTTTTTCAAATTGATGTATACATAGATACAATTAATTATCTTAACATTTCTTTATATTTTCTATTTAAAGTTCCTTAAGAGAATTTCATACAGTAACTGAAATATCTAGGAAGGTTGTTTTTAAGTACATTTTTACATACACACACATCTACAGTTTTCATTATGAGAAACACTGGAGGGGAACATCTGCATTACAGAAATCTCAACATATTTTTTTCTATTTTTCTTAAGTCCTTCAATAGTTTATATTAATACTTCCACAACAACTACTCAGGAAAAATTAAATGAACAGGCTTCCGAGCTCTATGATCTTAATGCAAAGAAACTAGGGCACGATTCAGAAATGGGAGTTTTGCATGTATAAGGACTGCAGGATCAGGGTCCTATTTTGCAAATGGTCTCAGATAAAACAATATTCTTTTACTCTAACATTAGCGGATAGAAGCCTGTACTTACTCTCATATAATAACTATATTATAGAGCGACACAGTGGATGAGGTAATATCATTTATTGCACCAACTTTGTTGTAGCAAAAGCTTGTCCCTTGCACCAACAGAAGCTGACCTACTGACCTTGTCTCTCTAACAGCTGGGACCAACACAGCTGCAACAACTATATTATAGTTCTTTGATAAGTGTTCCATTTTTCTTTCTGTTAAATCAATACAAAAAAAAGTTTCTTTGTCCTTGAAAATATTCACTACTGCCTTAAGCCACAAGTTCTCTATAGTAGGAAACAACAATAAGATTATATGCAGCTAGGAATAAAACATCAAGGAAAAATTAATGTGGAGATTATCCTTATTTGATTATAAATCCAATCCTTCACTCCTTAGCTGAACAAAATCCCAAATTGAAAATATGGTTTATTTAGGGAACGAACTGTACAAATCCTGAAAAGGTACATTTCTAAATACTATAATGAAGGCAATACTTAGTTGACCATTACATTTTTTCCTCATTTCTTTCCTAGATGCCCATAATTTCTGTGGCATTAAAAAAATCTGTTTACAGTTTAAACATTCTATGGCTTGTTTTATTTATATTTTTTCTTTCCAATATTGTCTTATTTTCAGTGTTTAGGGCAGTATGGTGAAGACTTCATACCTAGAGGTGACTGAAGTCTCCCTACAATTAATCATGCGATCTAATGAGGATGTATGGATCAGCATAATATAGCTCTAAATTCTAGGCAAAAAAGTTCCCTTTATAGCATAAAACAACAAGTGTACACAAAATACTCTATTCAGCCATTCAGAATAAGTGATTATGCAGCATATTACATACATTTTAATAACTTCTAAAAAATTGATTTATTATATTTAATCTCTTTAAGATCCCTTTGAAATAGATTCAGTAAATGTCAGCAGAAACAAAGTGAACTTTTTCTGAAATACTGGAAAAAAGTAATTACTCACCAAAGAATGCCTTTTGAAAACTGAGTCTTTTCATTACCAACAGTTTCAACGTTTGGTAGCTTATAAAGTGAAACATTACCTGAATCTCCCTTGCGTGGTATACAATAATAAGACCAAGCAGAATAATCGTGGAGAGGCTAATAAGGCATTTTAGAGCTAATGAATACAGCGACTCCTGCAACGAAAAAATATATTTGAGTGTCCATGAACAGATATACACCTTTATAAAGACTTTTCCCCCTTCTCCTTTCTGAACTGTGATGGGGGAAAATCTATCCCGCATAACAGAGACCAGGATTACTGACTTGATTTCTCTCTTTTAAGAGTGAAGAACAGGTGGCCTAAAGCAAAACAGCTACTTGTCACTGCTTCAGCAGCAGATCCAGTAGGGGCGGGACAGCCAGCACTGGGGAACCTATTTACTCTAGGCACTGCCAATTCGATGGAGAGCTCTAGCCCGAGAGGAAAAAAAGTTTCTCTCAAGTCTATGGCATTACGCACACCCAAAGAAATTGACCCTGGCTAGCAGAATGAAGCGTTGAGCGATTGAAACTGCTGACTTAGAAAATACAGTTTTCTTTTCAACTTGTTTTTAAATCTCTTCTCTCCCTTATCCTTTGTCTCTCTCATATTTTCCCTCCCTGGTTTGTAGCAGCGCCTAACGGATCCTGGCGATACTGGCAGGCGTGACTGGCCGCCTGGTGCAAGCGACTGTAGAAAGTGTCTGCAGGGCATGCACCGGGTGGGAGCCGCTCTCCGCAGGGGGAAGGCGGGCAGATCAAACAGCTGGCTGGGACCTTGGAGAGCACGAGCGCGGAAGGCAGACGGAGGGGATGGGTGGAGAGGAAGCTGGTGCCGGGGCGAGCAAGCCCAGCTGGAGGAGGAGTGAGAGGGAGGGTGGCTGGCAGGCAGCTAACGCGCTTGGGAAGGGAGGCGAGCCGGGAGGGCGGGTACCTTGGTGTAGGCGCCCCAGGACAGCTCGGTCTCGATGACCATCACCACGATGCCGAACATGCCGAAGATGAGCGCGTAGTCGCTGAGCCGCTTGCGCTTCTCGAAGAGCGCTCGGCGGTGCCCCAGCTTGTAGCCGATGTTCTGGTTCTTCTTCTTGCTGGACTTGCTGCCGCTGTTGTTCTGGCTGCTGCCCCCCACGCTGCCCCCGGGGCCGGGGCCGTGCAGCGCCAGGTTGTTGGAGTTGTTGTGCTCCGGTTTGGACACCACGATCTCCGGGGCTGAGGAAGAGGCGGCGGCGGCAGCGGGGCTGGAGAGCGGCGGCTGCAGCGGCTGGGACTCGGAGTCCAGCTCCTGCAGGTTCCTGCGGGACGAGCTCAGGTGGCTGAGCGGCCGCATGACTCCGCCGTTGTACCTGCAGCTGCTCATGGCTATTTCGGTGAAGGGGTTGCTCTCGCGGCGCTGATGGGGCTGGTGGTGGTGGTGGACGCTGCCGCTGCTGACACTGCTGCTGGGGCTGGCTGCCTGCTGCTGCAGGCTATGGCACTGGTGGTACTGGGGGTGGTGGTGGTGGTGGTACTGGTGATGGTGGGGCTGCCTGGACGAACCGGCATGGCTGGAGGGGGTGAGCTCGCTCACGTTCAGCTGGCTGCCCTGCCTGGAGGAGGCGGCGGAGGAGGAGAGCGGCGAGGAGTGGCTCCTGAAAGCGCCCGACAGGGGCGAGGAAGTGCGGAGCAGCAGAGGCAGGTTATCCCCCGCCGCAACCCCGGAGTAGGCGCAGTTGTTGCACTGGAGGCATGGGCTGTGCTGCTGGAGCAGGCTCTGCTTGTCCTGGCCCGGCGGCGGCTGCTGCTGCTGGCAATGCAGGCGCGGGCGCTGCTGCTGCTGCTCTGAGCAGAAGCCCGGCTGGAACTGCAGCGACGTTTCCATGTCAGAGCTGTTAAAGCTGCAGGAGGACCAGGCGGTGGTGCACCCTGCGCAATGCGTTATGGTCGGCAGCGGCGAGTCCTGCCGCCGCCACGAAGGGCCCATCCCGGCGCCCGTAGAATCCAGCCGGCGAGTCCGATTGGTCGGGCGAACCAAAACAACGGGCATGACGTCACCTGGAGGACGGGAAAGCTGCGGCGTGAGGCGAGGAGCGAGGGAGGGGAGGGGGCGCGGGGAGAATCCCGGGAGCAGCTGCCGCTGTCAGCCAGCGCGAGCGCTGCCCCGCCCCTGCCCGGGGAATTCCACCTTCCCCGCAATGCCACACAGCCCGGGCGGGGCGCGGCGAGCCGTGCTGCAAGAGCTGCTCAGGCAGGTAAGGGTCCCCCCGTCTTCTCCCTCGGGGCACTGACCCCCGGGATCAGCCGGAGCAACGCCAAGGGACAATCAATAACCACTATCACCACTGGTAGCAATAGTCCACCCTCCTACAGCCTCAAACCCTTTGCAAGCACTAACGACTTGCTGTCAACGCGCAGCGCAACCAGCAACCCTGACTAGCACCGCACTTGTGGTGGTTACAGTCCATCTGGAATTCTGTTCGATACCTTTGGCCCTACAGGTGCTGCCTGCTAGGGTCAGAAATCTCCGCGGTTAGGATTTGCCAGTGCCTGGTTTCATTAATCTGCAAATTATTCCTCAAGCCACCCAATCTGTATCCAAAATTGGGGGAAATGTGGCCTCTAATTACTTGTTACAAAAGATGCAGCTGTGATACTAAAAGTCTGACAGGTAGCGGGATCAGTTTCAGTAGGATACAAATGCGGTACCGGTGCAATACTAGCTGTAATTCGTTTAGCTTCACGGGAAAGGGCGGCAGGCAGGAATTTCCCCCTGCCCGGGTTATTATTTTGAGAGTACCTTGGGACGGGTTGCTCGATTTGATTCAGAACAACAGGAAATCCCAGAACGACAGCGCTAGCGGCAGCGATCGTGCCCGTGCCCGTGCCTGTGCCTGTGTCTGGTGGCTGAGATCTGGCGGCAGCCGTGAAAAGCTTTGCAGGGAGGTGCTGGAGGAGTGAATTGTGGAGCCGGGACGTGTGGCTGTTTCTAACGGGGAGCTAGCACTGCATATGTTCACAAACAGCTATAGGGAGAGAAATAACCCCTCAACTTCAGACCCTTCTCCCTGAGATGCTTAAATGCTTTGCGGTCCCGCTGTGCGCGGGAAGCATCGGCACGCAAGTCCCAAAGCTCTGAGCGAGGGGGAAATGGGGAAGCCCGGCTGGAGGCGGGGATTTCCCCGGACCTAGCAATGCCCGCCCGCGGGATTCGCTCACATTTACGCTTTTTCCGAAACATCGGGCTTTGCAACCCGCTTCTTCCTGTCCCCGTCTTCAGCCGCAGGGGAAAGGTGGCAGTCGGTGGGGCCTGGCCCTAGGGCGGTAAGAACACAAAGGAGGCCCTGCCACTGGCCGCGGGGAGCTGTCCAGCGATCCCCAGCAGAGCCTGTAGGAAAGGCGCAGCGGAGTCCTCTTGCCCCTCGTCTTCCTCTTTCTTCCTGCTGGGCACCTGCAGCAGGTTCCTTGGAGACCTGAAAGACAGACATTTAGCATCACTTCATGCCGCCAGCCATCCTCTCCCTGTCTGCCTACCTATCCACTGAGAGAGAGCATAAATATGTGAGAATACAGAGAAGACCCAGGCCATTTCAAGAAAGATGATGCCATATATGCATGTAGTAACAAAGAGTCCTGTGGCACCTTAAAGACTAACTGAAATTTTTTCAGAGCATGAGCTTTCGTGGGCTAATACCCACTTCGT